>JAIWWG010000141.1:0-66404 GCA_025435555.1 Chytriomyces cf. hyalinus JEL632 | reverse complement strand
ACCAACTTCCCACATCAAGCACGCTTCCCAATTGCATCGAAATTTGACATGCTGCAACAACCGCGCTCAGGTTTCTTTCGCCGAGTCGATTGACACCGTGTAACGCGTGATTAAATCGTGTTGTCAGATTCTGCGCAGCTGCTGGACTGAATTGCGCCACTTCGCGGATCGCAGCAGACGCATCAAAGCTTAGCAGTGTGTCTGCGGGTGTGCCCATGCGACATAGCGTTTCGAGGAGGATATTGCGTTGTTGGACGAGCCCCAAAAGACCCAACAGTGTTGTGTACGAGACGCAGCTGCGGAGACTTGATTTATAAATTTCTGCATCCGTGTTTCCAATCAGCAGGATTGTGAGGGTGGATAAAATGATTGGGAATGCTGCGGTTGACATTTCGAGGGCGAGAATAAGTTCGTCTTGTTGGATGGGTTGGTGTTGCTGTGTGTTTGTTGTCGGGAGTGAAGGTGAGATGGGTGATTCGGGGATTATGGTTGCGGATGGGGATTGCGGGATTGCGGATTGTAAGCGCGTGAGGAGGTGGGAGACTTGTGTTTCGCAGGCTGTTACTGATGCATTGGATGCAGAGAGCGGTTAGATAGTTTTCGGGGATCGATGGTGCGTCGGTTTTTTCCAGTTGCTCTAAACTGGAAGATCATAAACACATAAGCTCGCATTTGTGCAACATATTTCGTGTCGCAAAAAACTCACCATGCAACTTTCATCAAAGAGTTCGAAAGATTCACTTGCTCCTTCCCAACATCAATAACAGCGGCAGCATTCGATGCGCCAGGCGACTCCAACACTTCCCGGGGTATAATCAAGACCGCTTGCTTTTCGACAATCAACACGCGTCCAACAGCTCCAAGCAAATCCGCAAACACTTTGGCAGACCCAGTTTGAGCGTCGTACGCCAAAAAGATGGATCGCAGGAATCCTTCGGTTGACGAGAGGGCTTTGATGGATTCGACGACAAGGACGCGCATCCATGAGTTTCCGTGGTCGGATTCGAGGAGTTTTACGTGTAGGGACAGGAAGATTTCGCATTCCATCACCTGAACGAAATGGTTTGTTAAGTTATTGAAGAAGGTGGCGTTTGTATTTGTAGTTACCAAGACATCGTGAAACTGCTTCACAATGACGTTAATCAGTCGCATAAGTCGCACGTTGAGCGCAAAGTCAGCCTTGTCTGAAAACGAGCGCATCAAAAGAGGACAAACGCGGTCTTTCAGAATGCCCAAAAGTTGCTCATTCTGTTTGAAAATCCAATCAGTCGTTGTTAGTCCTGAAACGCTTTGCGTCGCACCTTTTTAAAAAGCTTCCATTCCGCAGCCAAAACAGATTCGATAAGTTCCAAGCAAGTCGCCTTCGGAACAACAGCAACCCTCCAAAACACTCCATGCTCTCCCGCCGCCAACATTGCCATATCTCTAAACAACGCAACAGCATCCCTCGTTGCGCGATCCACCACATGCGCTGCATCGTCGACAGCGGTTGGAGCATGGTCTTCAAGGGGGATATGTTCGTACACGTGTAACACGATTTGGCGGAGCGTTGCTGCGGCGATGCTGTTTACGATTGGGAATTTGGCAGTTTCGGAGAGGTTGAAGCAGAGTTGCATGGAGTCGGGGACGATTCCGTCGATTTCTGAGTGAGCGGAGAGGATGGGTGGGATTGCCTGGAGTACTTTGACCTAATGGAATCTTTGTTAAAACACGGTCACAAGATGTAAAACGAAAATATGAACCTGGGTATTCTGGTCTGCGGCTGGTGAAGCAACAGTGTCTGCCATGGCTTTAACGACGCTGCGAATTGCGGATGGATGAACGGCACCGGCCACAGCCAGTCGTTGCAGACAAACTGCTGAATGCGAGGCCAGTTTCGCGTTCGAAGTTGCGCACGCGAGAACAAAACATTTGGACGAGTCCGCGCGGCTCGCGAGTTCTTTTGAATGCCAAACAGTTGTAAATAAAACATATGTTGGTTCGATAGTCTGAAAGTGACACACCTGGAGCAACTCTATCGCTGGGAAGGCTTTTGACGAGGGCAAACAGAGCTTCTGCTGCCTGCATTCATTTGGAGAGTTACACGTCATGAGCGTCAACTATGCAACGGCAAACTCACGTCTTTGATGTCGGCGTGTTTCCGCTTTGCCTCTGCGATAAAAAGCGGCAACTCGGTCTGAAGAAACGCAGACAGGCTCGCCATTGCTTTTGGACGGACTTGGTGGATTGGCTTTATTTATGCCGAATATTTAAATATTTAACTTGCAATAAACACACAACATGAACAGACTCACTCGCACTTCCAGAGTTGCCTTCTTCCTGTGCGATATTCAGACAAAGTTTAGGTATTGAACTTGTTCATATGTCCTGTTTGTGGAATCGCTGATGCTTCGACAAAGCCAGCACATTTACAAGTACAACCACATGAAGGCCATTGCAGCCAAGATGGTGACCAATGCCCTTCCTCATTGCTGGTGATCTCTGATCATCTAAATGCTCTGTCGCGTTGTTTTCAGATCTCTGCGTCCAATATTCTCGATGTGCCACTTATGGTCACTGAACACATTCCCGATAAACTCGGAAACACGGATCCGACACTCGACATTTCGAAAGCGCATGTTTTGAAAAAGAGCACCTTCTCGATGCTTACGCCCGAAGTTGAAAGTGAATGCGCAAAGATGTATTCGAATAAGGGAGTTGACCATGTTGTGCTGTTTGGTGAGTGGCAGTTCAAACGTGCGAATTTCGTGCCCCTACTTTGAAAGTGAACTCATCATTGGGGTATTGATGCAACAGGCATCGAAAGCCAAGTTTGCGTTCTACAAACAACGCTGGATTTGCTGGACAAGGGCATCGCTGTGACTGTACTACAAGACGGTGTTTCTTCAATCCATCCCGGCGAGATTCCCGTTGCTTTGGCGGTGAGTTGTTCGATCATTCGTTGTTGCATGGATTGTTTACTTTTTTGCAAACAGAGAATTCGTCAAGCGGGAGCACACATCAGCACGTCCGAATCAGTCCTGTTCCAGATCATGCACGATGCGGGTCACCCTGGATTTAAGCAGATTCAGAGTTTGTTGAAGGAGACCAAGAAGGAGTCCTCGGATGCGCTGGATGCATTTTGCTTGTCCTCCAAGTACTGACTTGTTAACGCGAATAAACAAGTTGAATGAGCCTGGATTCTGAGTCGTTGCTCTCCCACAGGCAGGAGCAGCTGGCTGGTAAAGCCATCCCAAAAATAATGTTCAACGAGGCATTCGAAATGCGGGTTCGCAATTGCAAATGCGGAATGTCTGATAAAAAAGGTATAAAAAGGGCGTAAATCCTCACTCGAAAGATCGACATGATCAACTTCACAAAAATGACCTCCAAATTCAACATCAGACCCATCAACGTACCCACGCCCATGACCACACAGGACCCAGTTCCTGTTTGCCGTCTACCACAAGGACCATTACCCAGCCGGCGATGCTAAGATGCAGGCACCGAAACGAGGCAACGGCAGCGACTTTGATCCGAACGCAAAGTACCGCATGTATCATGGAGATAGGGATCCCTGGGTTCCCGCAGCATCCTCACAGAGGGTTTGAGACGATTACGTGCACGATTGAGGGGACGGTGGATCATACGGATTCGCTTGGATGTGCTGGACGGTGAGTCGACAATCTTGGTCTGTTTTTGGATGAACGGCTGATGGTTACCTTGATTCGCACAGATACGGAGACGGAGATTTGCAGTGGATGACTGCGGGAAAGGGAATAGGTATTGTCTCTACTCTTCTGTTTTGCTTATCGATCAAACTAATCATGTTAATCCTGTCAGTGCATGGAGAAATGTTCCCCCTCGTCAAGCAAACGCCAGAGGGAAATTTCACCCGCTTTTTCCAGCTGTGGATCAACCTTCCTTCAAAGTCGAAGATGGTTGAGCCAAATCAACGTGAGTCATATCCTGTTTATTATTCGGACATCTAACCAACATCCACCACAGTCATGCATTGGTCCGAAAACGTGACGCGCTTCTCAACCCCAGACTCACAAGCAAAGGCAACAGTTTGGGCAGGCTCCCTCCACGGCCACAAAGCCCTCCCCGCTATCCGCGATTCCTGGGCAAACACCGAATCCAACGACGTCAATATCTGGTTCCTGCAACTCAAAAAAGGCGCCCACTTCACGCTCCCTAAAAGCGCGCAAGGAAGCAACCGAAGCATGTACCTAGTTGAAGGCTCTGAAGTCACATTGGATAAATCTACGATTGTTCCGGGAAGTTCGATGGTGGAGTTTAAAGATCCTGCATCAGGGGAACTTGTGATTGAGAATACTGGGGCGAAAGATGTGGATATTTTAGTGTTGCAGGGGAAACCGATTGGAGAGCCTGTAGCGCAGCATGGACCGTTTGTGATGAATACGCGGGATGAGATTATGCAGGCGTTCACAGACTATCGGAGGACGCAGTTTGGAGGGTGGCCGTGGCCCGAAGATGCGATGGTGTTTCCTCGAGAGAAGGGAAGGTTCTTGTCGTTGAAGGGACAGGTGGATGAGTTGCCGCCTTCGAAAGACCGCAAAGATGAGCTGTGATTTTGTCCGATCATTTTTAAAGTTAAATAAATGGTAAAATGCATTTAAATAAGCTGCAACAAAAAGCAAATCTCTTTCTTGTCCTCGCCGCAGTGCTTGTCGCCGTGTACCTGCATTTCCAGCATCAGAAGAGCGACCAGCATCAACAACCCAACGGACACGCACATCCAAACAACCAACCAACAACAGCAACAACCACCCCAAACTACCCCCCCAACACAAACATGTTCAACAACTTCCTGTCACCAGACCCAGCATCGCCCGTCCCCAGTTCATCCGAAATCGAAGCCGAAGAGCGCGTCTTCAACAAAAGCGTGCGCGCATTCAACAAATATGCAACCCATTCTCTCGCGGCAATCGCCAAAAAACGCAAGGACTACAACTCTGCCAGAACCAATCTGCGAAATCTTGTCCCCAAAACTGATTTGGATTCAGGAATAGATGTGTTTGAGAAGCGGTTGGAGGATGTTGAGAGCTGTATCAAGAGAAATCAGGAGGTTGTGAGGAGTATGGTTGTGGCTATGGGTGCGGATCCGGATTCGTTGGATTTGCCTCAAGGAAGACGCGTGGCTGGAAGACCGAATCAGGATTCAGTTGTGATGGATGGGGATATGGATAAGGTATTCTTCTTCAAAATGGTGCTCATCACTCGTTCGAACTCATCATCCCGCTCGCTCGCTCGAATACAGGTTCGTTCAACTCTGAGACAGTTTGTGAGGGACTGGTCTGCAGAAGGCGCTGCTGAAAGACACGACACTTATTCGCCAATCATGGAAACACTTGAGCGCATTTACTCGCATTTACCAATTTCGGAACGGTGCGTTTGCATTGACGCATTTCAATCTCGACTGAGATTCTAAATAGTCCAAAAATTCTTGCAGCGGCGGAATCACGGTTTTGGTGCCTGGAGCTGGACTTGGAAGACTTGCGTTTGACATTGTTCGACAAGGTATGCTTTGGAATCTCATGAAAGGACTTGTTATTAATCGATGTGCGTGCAGGATTTACAACGCAGGGAAACGAATTTAGTTTCTATATGCTGATTGCTTCAAACTTTGTGCTCAACTCGTTAGTTTTTTTTGATATGTCTGAACATGCACCATTTACCATCTCTCTAAAATTGACTTTCATTCAGGATGAAGACTCCCAACTCGTTTACAATTTATCCATGGGTGCATTCATTCTCAAACATAGCAAAATGCTGAGCATCAGTTGCGGTCAGTTCAGATTCCGGATATCGCACCGGGCGGGATTCCAGAGACTGTGAGTTTTCTTTTTGGAAGAGACGGAAGATTTTCGAATGACGTGGGTGGTATCAATGCAGGCTGATTTTAGTATGGTTGCGGGGGACTTTTTGGAGGTGTATGGGGGCTATAAGGAGAGAGGTTTGTAATCTTTTGGTTGCTATCTTGTGACGAAAATGTTGCTTATATTTTTAAACTCCAAAACAGGCGCATGGGATGTCCTCGTGAGCTGCTACTTTATCGATACTGCAAAAAACATTTTCGAATACCTTGGCGTGATTTGGAACGCGTTGAAGCCTGGCGGTATTTGGATTAATCACGGTATGTAAATATATATATGTTGCTTTTTGACGCTGTCGGACTGTGTGTTTGCTTACTGTGCGCGCGTTACTTAGGACCGTTGCTGTATCATTTCGAGGGCATGAAGAATGAAATGTCGATTGAGTTGAATCTGGAGGAAGTGAAAGCTGTTGCAAAGAATATGGGATTCATTTTTGAGGTGATTATGGGCACGTATATTTCCCTTGATGGTATCTACTGACCAATTTCTTTCGGCTGTCGTTTGCAGGAGGAGCGCATGATCCCGTCAACGTACACTTCGAACGAGAATTCGATGCTCAAATATATTTACAATTGCGCGTTTTGGGTTGCGCGGAAGCCGGCCCTTTGAAAGTAAAATAAAAATTGTGACACGGAATTTAAATTATGCTGGACGATGAGTTGAGGAACCCACAAGTGGCGGAACTGCGGATCGCTTTAGAATCCCTGGGGCTCTCTACGAAAGGTGCCTGTCAGAACGGATGCTCTACTGGATCGCTCACCGTTGTATCCAGGTCAGGTCAAAGTACTGAAAGAACGACTCCGTAAGGCAAAGAAACGCACTCAAGACTCTGCCGTCGAAACCGAGTCCAATTCATCAGAATCAATCAATCTCGAATCCAATGCATTCGAAGCAAAAGAAGATCAGGTTGTTGCAAAGAAAGTGCAGCAACCCTTCGATTTCTACTGCGTGTTTGATGTTGAGGCAACATGCCGGGAGGACAATGTTGGGTGGAAGCATGAAGTGATTGAGTTTCCTGTTGTACTTGTGTGTGGGCGGACGTTTGAGACGATTGCGGGTACGTGATGCTTTGAATCGTACCTGTGCAACGCTCATTTTCTCTCTCTCTCTCTCTTGGAACAGAGTTTCGATCGTTTGTTCGACCCGTGCTGAATCCGGTTCTCTCTGATTTCTGTACGCAGTTGACTGGAATCACGCAGGACCAGGTTGACTCTGCGCCCACGTTTCCTGAAGTCTTGAAACTATTTGAAGCCTTCTTGTCGCGATATAAAGTGAAACATGGGCGAATGCGGTTTATTACTGGTATGGTTTTTCGTTTGAAAATCTGGTTCTGACGATCAACAGTTTGATGATGGTTTGTTTGCAGACGGACCTTGGGATATCCGCGACTTTGTGCGCAACCAATGCGTGTATTCAGATATTCGACGACCCGCGTATTTCGACACGTATCTCGACTTGCGACGAATTTTTACGAAGTTCTATGGACGCAAAGGTGGGAAACGGGCAAACTTGAATGGAATGTTGTCATTGTTGAACATGGAGTTTGAAGGACGGCAGCATTCTGGGATTGACGATACAAGAAACATTGCAAAGATTGCTGTTTGTTTGATGGAGAAGGGGTGTGTGTTTGAGAGCACGTTGAGGTAGAGAATGAACTTGAAAATAATTTATTGATTTTTTGTGATTCTGTCAATGTCTTCAAAGCTGAGCATGATGGGATCCACGCATCGTTTCATCCCGCTTGTAATCATTTCCTCGGCGAGATTGTTGAGTAACCCGTCTTCGCTTAATGTTCCGTATGTTCCTTGTGTTAGCATGCGGCGGAGAGATGCGCTGTCTACTTGGACGTGGTGTAAGCCGTACGGGCCCAGAGTTTGGATTCTCAACTCTTCAATGTAACACTGCATATCCAAATCAATAAACCAACACCACCCCATTAATGGAAATACGCACCTTGACTACAATCCTCAAAATCGCCGACAAGATTCCTTCCCGCGTCATTTCAACATTTCCAAAGAAATCAGCGCGATCTTGAAACATTAAATCAATGTTGCCAAGCATGGCGTCAAACTTGCCGCCAACACTGCTGCTGCCCCCGAACCCGCTGGTACTGCTCCCGACTCCTGACATGCTGGGTCGTTTCGAGAGGCGAGGGTTTGGTGTTGAACTTGCAAACATGGAGCTGTTGGACTTGTTGAGTTTCGATGCCGTCCTTTGAGGTGTTGTTCCTGGAATGTTTCCTGGTGCGTTGGTAATGTTGAATGCAGGAGGTTGTTGTCGTTTCATGACGTCTACAGTTGCTGTGTCGTCAGTCGTTTTTTTTTGTTGTAAAATGAAGATGTTTTATGCGTACCATGAAACTCTTGGTCATACACTAATCGCAGCTGTTCATCGATTCCTTCAATCTGACCAAGCACGTTGACAGTCCATGCGTCGGATGGCCCGACAGGATCTTCAATGTCCATCCATGCAGTGCTCTTAATGTATCTACGAACTTTGACGCATAGATTCGAACTTGCCACACTAACAAACATGAACGCGAGGTTCTTGAGATCCGGGGGGGTATCAGTTGATGTTTGAACAAGCAAGTAATAACAGAACGCACCTTTGCTATATCTCGCCACTGTGCAGCAACAGATTTCCCCTTTTTCAGCACTTCAACATTCTTTGGAGAAACATCTTGCGTCTCCTTTTGTGCAGGCGTGTTACTCCCGGCTCTTCGAGAGTATGACCCGCTTCCGCCTGAATTTGCGGATGGAATTGTTCCACCGCCTGCAGTTACGATTAAAAGTTTGTTTCGTTTATCGGCGGCTTTGGATGCAGCAGCTGCGGCTGCTTGTGATGCAGATGATGCGTCTTGGGGGGTGTTTCGAGATTTGAGGACAGTGAAAATGAATGAATGGTAAAGACTGTCGATCAGGCTGGAAGATAGCGCCAATGCGCTTCGTGAGAGAATCAGGATTAAAAGCGTTGGCGGGAATTTAGGAATGGGCGTGTATGATTGTCCGCTAATGACCTATTCCAAAAAACATGAGCCCCGTTTTCAAAACACGCAGGAGAAAAAACAAAAAAAAGCGCACACCTTCATTTCATTTCCAAGATTGTCCCAAAACTCTTGAAAACAATCCGTCAGCATTTCAAGTACAGCGTCAACTCCACTCGACCCTTCGCGCAAAGAAACAAAGCCCAATCTGTTGTCGACAAACATTTCGAGCAGTGGAAACACTTTGTGGATGATTCCATCTTGTAGCACTGCGTTTGCTTCTTCGAGCACAACTTTCGAGCTGGTGTGCGGTACTTCGATTTTGGCAAGTTCATCTGCCGCAATGTTGGGTTTAATTGATGGAGGTTGAATTTTCCAACGCGCAAGGCTGTTTTACCCATGTATCCTTTCTTTGCGGCACCGAAAGCTGATTGACTGACTTTTTTAACGTGTTCGATGGCGCAAATCTTGACACGTTCACTCATGTTCATGAACAGGTTCAATCCGCGCAGAGTTGCCACGTCTTGATTGATGGCATCAAACACGTGAATAAATGGAAGCGCTTTGTATGTCCAAATGTCGTTCTGTATTGTCGAGTATTTTGAATAAGAATAATGTGAGAATATCAATATGGAAAACTCAACTGGAATCGCTGCCAGCATCGCAACTTGGTCAAAGTATCTTTTTAGGAACTCTTCAATCAGATTGTTGAGTTCGATTTCGAGGCGGTCGTGTTGCTTTGTTGCGAGTGGTCAGATTGTGGAGTTCAATGCCAGATTTCCAAAGAGTATTTTTTACCTCCGTCGAAATCGCGCCCGCTTCCAAAAAATCGTTATCTTTGACACCTCCTGGACTTTTTCGCGTCGGAGATAGAAAATATTCGTGAAACGTGAGGATAAACACGTTGATTTCTTTCAAAACGTGTGCATTCCAGTGCTTGATTTTCGCAGTGTAGAGAAGCACTTCAGGGGAAGTTGTTGTGGCTTCTTGTTCGGCTGATGGAGCTTTCTCTTTCATGTAATTGATTTCGGCGGCGGCAATGTCCATGACTTTTGACATTTGCGTTTTCATTCTTGAAAAATGCCTTGTCAGTCAAGAAAATCAAAAAGGGTTGAAAAGCTAACAACTCACACATTCAAATACGCATCAGCAAGATCATACGCGCTTTCAAACCCACGTCCCAGTGTTCCAAGCATCCAAACACATTCATTCACTTCCGAAGGCGCGCTGTTTGGATTCCGCATCGACGCCATGACGCGTTGTGTCACAATATCCATTGTTGCACTACATTCTGCATTGATTTTCGAAAACAGGCTGAGAGATTTGTAGTGTGAGAGGATCGAGTTTGTTTCTGCGTGCAGTTGGACGGCGGCTTTGTAGTCTTTTTGTTGGAGTGATTTTGATAGTTTTTGTGGGAGATCAAAGACGAAATGGAGCTGTACAGGGATTATTTAAAGAATTTGATAATGATTGGCATGATTCAAGATGTACCTTGTTCAAGAGACTATGCACGCCAGTCAGTTGTCGAATCTTTGTGCGTTTTTCGCCAAAGAAGGCGTGAATATCGCGACTCTTTTCCGAGATTGAGATCATTTTTGCTGAAAAGAGTTGCATTTGCGCGTCCATATCGTCCACCTTTTCGCGCATCTTTTTTTGTTGAATTGAACGAGAGCGATACATGGAATGTGATGGAAGTGATGGAATGTGATGGAATGTGATGGAATACAAGTGGATGGATGGATGGATGGATGGATGGATGGATGGATGGATGGATGGATGGATGACATTTTGTACCAAGTGGATTAAAATTCAAGTTGATATTTAGTTTCGAAATCACTTTAACATCACTTTACATCGCGAATTGTATCTGAAGCTGCAATGAACTTGTTGTAGTTTCCGTAGACGAGTGTCTTCATGCTCGCATCGAGTTCTTTGATTTCTGCGAGAGCGAGAGCGAGATGGGAAAGCGAGGAGCGAGATGATGGGAAAGTGTTGAAAGTTGTTTAAAACGAACACACACAGCGCTGTTGTTCAAAACGAAACATCAAACGTAACCTGCAACCAGTGAGTTGTCTTGCCCAATCATTTCCGCCAGCGACAATTCGTTCACGCACTTGCTCACAAACGTTTCAGGCACAAAGAATGGCGAGTCTGAGACACACCTCAATCTCAGAATATACCATATAAACCCCCAGGACTTCAAACAAAATGGATGTGAATGTACCCATGTCCATCGGATTAGGTCCCATCGATTTCAAAGTACTCGAAGCAGTTTTCATGTTTGCTGTACTCGAAGCCATCGAACGCATCTCCGAGGTTGCAGCAAAGTCTTCATCGAGAACTGAGAGCGAGTCGTCATCCTTTTCAGAGAGGCCGTAGTAGTTTTTGAGCAGGTCGCGTCGCTTTGATTTGGAAGGGCTTGCTGATACGGAAGAGGATGATGTTGCTGAGTCGCGGTTGTTGGCGCTGGTTGCGCTGGTTGTTGCTGAGACGGGGGTGAGGGATGGGAACGTGGCTGTTGCGGGGGACTGGAACATTTTTTTTTGGGTTTATATTTTATGAGGTTGGTGCATGTCAGCAGTTTTAGTTTTCCGGGCAGTATCAAAACTCGGCTGGTCCAGATCTATCTTGTTGTGGGTGCGGCATTTTCCAGCATGTCAACTCAGAAACCGCGTCTCGGAGTTTTGCTCCAAAGTTGAAAAGTTTTCGGTTTGATTTCTCCGTTCAGTATAAGCGGCCTTTGATGGGCTGATATATCCGGGCCTGTGGAGAGTGTCAATGGTACTCTGTCAGTTGCGGCCTTGTACGGTGGAAATCACGCCATGGATGTGGGTGTTTTCAATGTCCAACACCCTGAAAATAGTCCAATAACTCACATTCAATCATCATGGCTGTTTGTATACCAGCTCCTGCTTACTTGTCGTGATTAAGTCACGTGTGCTGTAGAGCGAGTCGTTTCTGCTCCAAGCATCAAACATCCACACAGCCAACAAAAGATCAAAGCAGGGAACGAAACAAGCAAAAGGCCGCTGTGATGGACCAGACTCGTCCATGTAAAGATCAAGATTCCATATCCACTCAGCAGACTGCGAAATGCGCAGGATGCTCATGTGATGCCCACTTTAAAGCCATCTGCACTCACTATTACTGCACGCGTTGCATCCGCAGCATCTGCACCCTCGCATCCCAGGATCGAACTCTCTTCCCTGCCAAATGCTGCAAACAAGAGTTTCCACAAGAAGTCATAGCCCGTGTACTGGACCCCATCGACTTGAATCGATACATTCTCTTTCAAAAGAACTTGACTTTTGAGAATATTGAAGGCCTTGACGCGTCGTATCGGCAGATGGTGATGAGGAATGGGTGGGTGCTTTGTGGGGGGTGTGGGGTTGGTATTGAGAGGGTTGGTGGGTGTTTTACTGTGAAGTGTTTGTTTTGTGGGGCTTTCAATGATGCGCGGTAGTGAGTTTCAGTTGTGGTACTTTTTAATGAATCTTGGTGGGGTATTGGGGGAAATCTGTTTACTTGTAGCGCATCAGTGGCCAATACGCGTTCGATTGGGGAGTGGTTTGACGTTTGCTACTCGCACAACTAAAGTGCAACCACTTTTGACCAAAAACATATGCTGAAAATGATACGCAGCTACGTTTTAAGGTCATCACGCGATACAAAACCTGAACCTGTTGATCCAAACGCTCTCGGCCCCTGTCTCGGCTGCTGCGAAACAGCTTCTCAACGCGTATCCTGCGGCCACGCCTTCTGCACTGCATGCATCAAAAGAGCTTGCGTATTGGCAGTGCGGGACAGAGCTCAGTTCCCAGCACACTGCTGCGGCAAAGAGTTCCCGCAAGAAGCTGTACAATTGGCGCTGGAAGCAAAAGACATGCAGACGTATGTTGCGTACCAGAAGGATTTGACTATTGCGAATAATGCGGGACTTGATCCAGAGTTTCGGAGGATGGTACGGCAGAATGGATGGAGTCTTTGTGGTAAATGTGGGGCAGGGATTGAGCGGATTGGCGGGTGTAATTCTGTGCGGTGTGTTATTTGTGGGAATGTTGGGACCGTTGTTGCTGGGTAGCAGTAGTGGTAGTGGGGTAGCAGTAGCAGTAGATGTGGGTGGGTGTGGACGGCAGTGCGAATAAACCCACGAGTGTTGACTAATCCGCTTAGTTATTTTTACACCAAAAACAAAACATGAACCTTGCTGCACACTTGCAGCACACTTGCAGCCGTCCATTTTTTGCCAATCTTTTTAAATACATCTCCGGCCAGGTTCTGAAAGAGCATTCGTTTTGTTGTTGCTTCTTGGACAAGTTAAAAACATGCTGAAGGTGCAACCAACCCACCACGTAAATTCAGTCCACAGTAGTTTATATCGCCTTGCACCGGTTGGAATAAAGCTGCTGCCTCAGCCTTTTGAAGCAGGTACCTAAAATTCATGTAAAATTCAGCGCTGTGATCCAAAGTAACGCATCCGACGTGACTCACTCAACTCATGAAGAACGACACACATCAGCAGATTTTCGTCAAACAACGTTTCGCGATCATCTCTCGACCTCAAGCACAGAACAATCGCATCGCCCTTGTTGATTGTATATGAGGTAAGTCCTTTTTCAATGCGACCTTCCGAAAGAGCCTTTGGGTTGTATCTTTCAAGGAGTCACGCACAAAAGCCGCGGTATTTGGGATCAGGGCTGACATTCAGACTCTTAAGAAATGGCTCAAGTTTCATATTGATGCGTGCAAGTGCTTCTGCTGTTTCCTGCGACTGCGGTGAGTCTGCATGAACTGAACTGGCATTTCCGAGTCTTGAAACGTGAAACCCATTTTGCTTTTTAGTTATAAATACTTAAAAAAATGGACGACCTTGCCATCGCACAACGAGCCGTGGCCGAAGCCGAAGCTGCTGTCGAAGAGGCGAGGAGGGATGTTTCGAAAGCTGTGAAGAATTTGGACGACTGGATGGAGAAGAATCCCTCCTGTACGGGTCAAGAGCCAGCATTCAAAACTAGGGAGGCGGCGCTGGAGAAGAGGGAGGCGGCGCTGAAGGAGAGGGAGGCGGCGCTGGAAAAGAGGGAGGCGGCGCTGAAGGAGAGGGAATCATACCGACTTGGACTGACTGGCGCAGGTGAATGGGCTCTTATTTGGCTTGGAGCTGTTCAATCTAAATAGTGGTTTGAAAGCAGTGGCTGTGGAGATTGACCCTCGTTCTTTGAAACCATCCTATCGAAGCGCTAGCGATCAGTTCATCTCAGACAATGCCCTTGATCTTCAGAAGACCAAAGATGTTTTGACTTTTCTCGAACACAAAATTGAAGCAATCGCACCGTACAATCCTGAGCGTCCGTATCAAGCGACTTTTGCTGACAAATGCTTGGAGCACAGGCTAGACCGTCGCCAGACTAAATATCAGTTGGACGAGGTCGATAATGTGAAAATTCTCTTGCACGTCTCTGGGGCTGGAAAAACCAGGCAGCTCCTTGAAATGCTCTGGATGAAATTTGGATATTACTTCGTGACTCGATCGCACCAGCGGGACTTCGGCTCAGGCGACTTGCTATGCTGCTACGTTTGCTCAGCAAAGACTCCTGAGAAGGTGGAATACTTCATTGGGCTGTTATACCTTGTCAGAGCATTTGTTTGCAACTATGTATACGATTTGGGATACAACCAACCATGGCAAATCCTTCTGGCCCAACTTCATCCTGTCCAGTTCTTTGGCTGCGATATCTTTAAACTCCTATTTGAATCTCTTGCCGAGCGTTGGCAGACCACCACTATCAACAGTACAATCAACCGCTGCTTCGACTTTGTTGCCATTGATGAAATTCAGATGATTGTTGAATCTTCATCCGTTTTCAATGTCGTTAACAGCGAGCATAAAAGGCCCTTCTATTCTCCTCTTGTCTTCTACACAAAGCATCTCGGCAAGTTCCCAAACTTTATTGTTTCCGGAACTGGCATCAATTATAGTACGATTCATGAGCTTATGGCTAGCGGCACGATGAAGGCTGAACAGTTTACGAGCCATTCTATACTTTCAGACATACAGCCACTTGACGAGGATGCAATCGTTGACTACAGCAAGCGAATACTCTCCGATCATAATATCGATGCACCGGAAATTGAAAAGTTTGTCGCTTTGGTCTATTCGTTTAAATTGTGCCACGGCCGAGCACGCTTTATAGCGTACATTCTGGATTCGTTTCTTGCAAGCAGAGACATGGAGCTTGCGATTGGCGAGTTTGTCTCTGGTTTGTCAAATATCCATGGCGGCTTGTTTCCGCTTAGATTCTTTCGACGAGATCTTGAAGAACAAAAAACGAGCTTTACAAAAGTTTTGGGCGGAGACACGCTTGGGCGGATAGTACGTGATGGCATTGTCGAGTACATGATGACTGGGAAAGCCATTTTATACGTCAAGGGACAACTTGCATCAGACGCTGTTCGTTGCGGTCTTGGCTTTTGTAAAATCGAAGAAGGCGTTATCTATGCAATTGAAATGGTAGAAGATGCTATTGTCGAATGCTTGCGTTACTTGGTTCCGTTTTCGGATGTGGTCGAAACATTAGCATCGCAACTGCTGCGTTATCCAAAGCCGCAGATGGTTGGGTTGATGCTGGAATACCTTGTTGCCTATGCTCTTGTCGCGAACCATCACCCAGGATCGGTGAACCAAATCAAGACCTTTACGAGATCCATGGTGGAGTATTTGACGTCGAGCACAGCGCAGTACCAGGTGTTTTTTCCGGACCACTGCTGCGGACCAGATATCCTCTTCAAGGATGGAAACACTCTCTACATTATTCAAGTTAAATTTGTGGACAAGATCTCCAAGCAGGAACGAGTGCATGCTTGCAGCACCACAGATCCTCAGCACTTCTACTGCGGGCGAAATGGCTCAGTTCTCCGAGGCTATGAGACTCGAAGGGAAAAAATACTTCCTCTGCTGACAAACTTGCATCTCAAGCGTCAGGTCTTTCTTCATACGACTACAAAAACGACTGTTGGGATGGAGGAAGTCACAGTGATAAATCAAGACACGCATCCACGATTTTTTGACAACCTGGATAGCGGAATGTGGGCCGTGTTGAACAGTATCAGGGATGAGTCCAACCAAAAATAAAAAACAGTGAATGGTTGTCTGGAATCTGACTTTTTGCGATTGAGAGGAATCACGTTGCCCCGAAATGTATCGCGAGGACTTCCTCGCCAGGTATACGGTATATGTGCACCACTAATATCACATATTAAACAGATCTATTTTATGCATCGTAACTGGTGGTAGCCCTTCGTCCTGTCTGTCGGATCCGGTAACTGCTCGTTCGAGAAAGCCTTGGTGCGATTGACTGGGAGTGGCTTTTCTCGGGAACGTCATGCAGTTGGCCCAAGTTCCAACAAATCGTTTCGCACACCCTTGTCCATTGCATATGTAAGTACTCGCGCCAACGGTTGTAATGGCGGCGGAGAGAAGAAGGCCCCATCTGTCTGTTGTCTTCATTCTTGGGACTCTCATTTTCTGCTGGTCTGTTCACGCATGATGCATTGCGCGATTTAAAGAGCGGAGAACGCGAAATTCTCGACCGTTTTTGGTGTCTGAGGTGGTTGTGGTGGTTGAAGCGCCGCCGCAATTTCAAGATCAATCAAGCTGCAGCATCTGTACCGGCTGTCGACACTGCGATGAGGAGAAAAGTGGCGTCAATCTCTATTTTTCGCACTACCAAGGGCATTGGAGTCTTTCTGATCAGCGTGTATGTCGGTGTGCTGATTTTATCGATTGTTTTACGGCATTGGAATCTCAACCTGGCAGCAAATATCTTTTCGCAGTTTTATTTTGTGGGGGGCAGGATCATTTTTTGGAGGCAGGTCAGTGGTGGTTCCACTCCTGTATTCATATGTCGTTTCATCCACGAGATGGCTGACAAGTGCCGAGTTTCTGATGGGTTTTGGGTTTGAATATAAAATGTGCGTCAGTCAGTAAATACCACTCTTCCCTCATTATGTTCTTCCCCACGCACGGAAACATTTTCGGAATCGCCAAAGACATTGTTCACCTTCTCCACAAGCTTCTGATAACAAGCAAGGGTACTCGCGATGTGAGAATTGCGCAAACTCTGCATGCATGGGGTGAGTCAAGTGGAACGTCTGTACGCATGACGCCTTTTTTATTTATTGAATGGATTCTGCTCATTGAGCGCTCATCCGAGTGAAAAAATGAGGCTCCTTGGGGCTCCACATGCATGCATGTATAAAATTGGGCTCAACCGTCATATGTTGAGGAGGCATGTTTAACAAAAAACAAACACCAAGGCTCATTGCAGCAACACCATGAAAGTACCTTTGTTTTCTCCGAGCATTGCCGCACCGAGACGCATGACAATCCACGGTATCCCAGTCGTGAATGCCGCCGCCATCATTAGCGTAATCAGCATCCTTCTGACGGGGTTGTATGCCAGCGACATGACAAGCTTTGGCATCAATATCAGTGCAGATATTGGCTCAAACGTCACGGCAATACTCAATTCGAATAATTCAAACGCTTCACTGCTGCCTCGTCTATCCAACACAATGGGAGCATGGTTCCACCTTGCGACTTACGCAGACGCGAAAGCGTTCCTCGAATGCAACATTTTCAAATCCGCCGAGCCTGAAAACTGCTGCTCCAAACATCACATTGAGCTGGCAACGCAGCAGCAGTTTCGAATCCGCACGGGTGATGGCAACGCTACAGTGAACCCCCGGAATAGTGTCGATCTATTGCGGCTTGCTGCGAACAAGAGGATCACTTTCCTTGGCGACAGTATGACCAACCAAGTGTTCGAAGCTTTGTTCAAAGACATGGACCATTTGGGGATTCATATTGTGGAGGATGATTTGCGACACAGGTTTCCGGGTGATGACGGAGGCGAAGGGTTGGAAATCTGGTAGAGGCGCTTTCACGTTCCCATGTTTAATTCAACTGTTCAGTGCACAATGATGTACAAGTACCATTACCGCAAAGAGGAGTTTGGGCTGACGGCATCCACCGCCAACTACGCGTTGACAAGGGAAGATAAAGTCGCTGATCCGTTTCCCATGGATGTTGGCATGGTCACACGTCGCGAACAAATCCAATGGATGCTGGATCAATCTGACATTGTCGTGTTTCAAATGGGATACCACTACCAGCCGGAATACTCGTTGGATGGGATTCGGTGCAACGACGATGCAGCCAAACTGTTTAAACCCACCATACACCTGCTGTTTGCTTGGTTCCATGATGTTCGAAAAGACACTGGGAAACGCTTCATGATGCGTGATATCTTGCCTGTTAATAAGCGTGATTTGCTGCGCGGCCAAATCTGAAAACTGTTTGTCAGAGTGCGCGAGATGGTAAACATATTCATTGACATCCGCTTGTTCAGCCAAAGAAGCGCCTCATTTTGAAATGGCGATGAAATGCTCCTGTGAACTTCAAGAAGCGGACGCACGGGCCAAACTGACTTCTCATTGTCTGAGTGAGTGAAAAGGCGCGCAATTCTGAAACCATTTTTATTCCTTTCGAATAAAATGTTGAATGAGAACAAAGTCCTGTTCGTCCAGTACCAGAGCTACCAGCCGGTTAAAATACAGACGCATCAAAGGATTATCGGCACAGGAGAGTCGTTCCAGACGCTGTCTGATGTCGCTGATGTGATTGGGGCCGTCAAACAAGCACTGGCTCCTCGCTTTGATGCCACCCCGTTGGACGAACTCACGCTCCACGCTGTCGTTGATGGTGTCGAGGGTCGTGCGCTTGACGCCGATCTTCCCATTTCGACTCTCTCTGCTGGACTTAGTGCAAAGACTGCTCTTGTCATCAAATCAATGCGTGACATGGATATCGATGACTCGCACGTTTCTAGCCCCCCTAAGAGGAGTCTAAGCGATGATTTCATTGCCGACAACAAACTCAATCTTCAGAAACTTGACGATGTTTTCACCTTTCTTCGACTCCAAATCGAATATCGAGCACCATACAATCCTGAGCGTCCGTATCAAGCGACTTTTGCTGACAATTGCTTGGAGCACAGGCTAGACCGTCGCCAGACTACATATCAGTTGGACAAGGTCGATAATGTGAAAATTCTCTTGCACGTCTCTGGGGCTGGAAAAACCAGGCAGCTCCTTGAAATGCTCTGGATGAAATTTGGATATTACTTCGTGACTCAATCGCACCAGCTGGACTTCGGCTCAGGCGACTTGCTATCCTGCTTCACTTACTCAGCAACGACTCCTGAGAAGGTGGACTTCTTCATTGGGCTGTTATACCTTGTCAGAGCATTTGTTTGCAACTATGTATACGATTTGGGATACAACCAACCATGGCAAATCCTTCTGGCCCAACTTCATCCTGTCCAGTTCTTTGGCTGCGATATCTTTGAACTCCTATTTAAATCTCTTGCCAAGCGTTCGCAGGACCACCACTATCAACAGTACAATCAACCGCTGCTTCGACTTTGTTGCCATTGATGAAATTCAGATGATTGTTGAATCTTCATTCGTTTTCAGTCTCCCTAACAGCAAGAATGCAAGGCCCTTCTATTCTCCTCTTGTCTTCTACACAAAGCATCTCGGCAAGTTCCCAAACTTTATTGTTTCCGGAACTGGCATCAATTATATTGCGATTGATGAGCTTATGGCTAGCGGCACCATGAAGGCCGAACAGTTTACGAGCCATTCTACAATCTCAAACATAAGGCCACTTGACAAGGATGCAATCGTTGACTACAGCAGGCGAATACTCTCCGATCATAATATCGATGCACCGGAAATTGAAAAGTTTGTCGCTCTGGTCTGTTCGTTTAAATTGTGCCACGGCCGAGCACGCTTTATAGCCTACATTCTGGATTCGTTTCTTGCAAGCAGAGACATGGAGGTTGCCATCAGTCAGTTTGTCTCTGGTTTGTCAAATATCCATGGCGGCTTGTTTCCGCTTAGATTCTTTCGACGAGATCTTGCAGAACAAAAAACGAGCTTTACAAAAGTTTTGGGCGGAGACACGCTTGGGCGGATAGTACGTGATGGCATTGTCGAGTACATGATGACTGGGAAAGCCATTTTACTCGTCAACGGACAACTTGCATCAGACGCTGTTCGTTGGGGTCTTGGCTTTTGTAAAATCGAAGAAGGCGTTATCTATGCAATTGAAATGGTAGAAGATGCTATTGTCGAATGCTTGCGTTACTTGGTTCCGTTTTCGGATGTGGTCGAAACATTAGCATCGCAACTGCTGCGTTATCCAAAGCCGCAGATGGTTGGGCTGATGCTGGAATACCTTGTTGCCTATGCTCTTGTCGCGAACCATCACCCAGGATCGGTGAACCAAATCAAGACCTTTACGGGATCCATGGTGGAGTATTTGACGTCGAGCACAGCGCAGTACCAGGTGTTTTTTCCGGACCACTGCTGCGGACCAGATATCCTCTTCAAGGATGGAAGCACTCTCTACATTATTCAAGTTAAATTTGTGGACAAGATCTCCAAGCAGGAACGAGTGGACGCTTGTCACACTACAGATCCTCAGTATTTCTACTGGAACCGGAATAAGGGTTCTGTTCTCAAAGGGTTTGAGACCAGAAGGGGTAAAATCCTTGCTGAGTTGAAGAACATGAGCCGTACACGAGTGGTTTTCCTCCACACAACCACGAAAACGGTGGCTGGTATGGAGCAAGTCCGTGTGGTGAATCAAGAAACGGAACCGGAGTTTTTTGATAATCTGGACAACGAAATTTGGCCGTTGTTGAACAAAATTAGGGATGGGTTCAAAAAATAAAGAATGCAGCAGTTGATCTTATGGAAATAAGACCTTCATTTTGACTTATTGGCATGAATAAAATCAACGCAACAAGAGTGGGATGGAACGCATTCATCATTTCAAATACAATGTCCTCATGTTCCTTTAGTTTGGCTCGAAGCGAACCCTCTTCTGTGGCTTTGTCGATGGACTTGGTTCTGGAGTTACACGTTGAAATGCACCGGATGCTCTCGTGACGCCCACTTCAAAGCCATATGCACTCACTATTACTGCACGCGCTGCATCCGCAGCATCTGCACCCTCGCATCCCAGGATCGAACTCTCTTCCCTGCCAAATGCTGCAAACAAGAGTTTCCACAAGAAATCATTGCCCGTGTGCTGGACCCCATCGACTTGAATCGATACATTCTCTTTCAAAAGAACTTGACTTTTGAGAATATTGAAGGCCTTGACGCGTCGTATCGGCAGATGGTGATGAGGAATGGGTGGGTGCTTTGTGGGGGGTGTGGGGTTGGTATTGAGAGGGTTGGTGGGTGTTTTACTGTGAAGTGTTTGTTTTGTGGGGCTTTCAATGATGCGCGGTAGTGAGTTTCAGTTGTGGTACTTTTTAATGAATCTTGGTGGGGTATTGGGGGAAATCTGTTTACTTGTAGCGCATCAGTGGCCAATACGCGTTCGATTGGGGAGTGGTTTGACGTTTGCTACTCGCACAACTAAAGTGCAACCACTTTTGACCAAAAACATATGCTGAAAATGATACGCAGCTACGTTTTAAGGTCATCACGCGATACAAAACCTGAACCTGTTGATCCAAACGCTCTCGGCCCCTGTCTCGGCTGCTGCGAAACAGCTTCTCAACGCGTATCCTGCGGCCACGCCTTCTGCACTGCATGCATCAAAAGAGCTTGCGTATTGGCAGTGCGGGACAGAGCTCAGTTCCCAGCACACTGCTGCGGCAAAGAGTTCCCGCAAGAAGCTGTACAATTGGCGCTGGAAGCAAAAGACATGCAGACGTATGTTGCGTACCAGAAGGATTTGACTATTGCGAATAATGCGGGACTTGATCCAGAGTTTCGGAGGATGGTACGGCAGAATGGATGGAGTCTTTGTGGTAAATGTGGGGCAGGGATTGAGCGGATTGGCGGGTGTAATTCTGTGCGGTGTGTTATTTGTGGGAATGTTGGGACCGTTGTTGCTGGGTAGCAGTAGTGGTAGTGGGGTAGCAGTAGCAGTAGATGTGGGTGGGTGTGGACGGCAGTGCGAATAAACCCACGAGTGTTGACTAATCCGCTTAGTTATTTTTACACCAAAAACAAAACATGAAAGGCGGCGAAACCATAGTCCCGCCCCTGGACACCAAGTTCGATCCCGAGTCACGGCTGCAAGTTGTGCTGGTGACGTACTGGGTGCTCAATGCCCTGCTGTGGATTGTCCTGACCCCCATCGCAACCTGGATCGCCATGTTCATGTTCCCCACGGTTGTTGTGCCCATCGTTGTTCTATACTGTGTGTGGGCGTATGGCATTGAGGCGGATATCCACAACAAGTAAGTGTCTCGGTTGCTCCGTTTCACAGCGGCGGCCAAGTTTGTTTTTTGATTGTTGACCCTCGATCATTTGTTCATCTCCGCAGAGGCGGATGGGGAAAGGCAAACAAACCCGCCAACGGGCCCGGCATGTGGTTCTCGAACCTGTCCATCTGGCACCACTTTCGCCATTACTTTAAAGCACACCTCGTCAAAACGGCGGATCTTCCCAGTGATCGCAACTATATTCTCGGATGCCACCCACACGGCGTGTACTTGCTTGGCATCTTTGCGAATGTGACGGGGAATAGATCAGTATTTTATAAACATTACCCGGGTTTGCATTTGCGGTTGGCGACGTTGCCGATTAACTTTAGGTGAGGGATGAGTTCAGGATCTTTAGTTTTCAATTTGTGGCACGTGTGTTTTTCATGTGGTGTTGAATTGTACTTCGCGAAGCCCGTTGCGAATTCATCCGTCGAAATTTCGAAATAACCCTGATTCTCCCGCCTTGTTTTTAGACTTCCCGGCTGGCGCGAATTCTTTCTCAGTCTCGGCGGCATTGGAGTCGACCGCCGCAGTCTCGAACACGTCCTCAAACAAAAAAACGCGCGCGACCCCACAAAGGGAGCCGGAAACATTGTCACCCTCGTCGTAGGCGGCGCCGAAGAATTCACGTACATGCAACCCAAAACCATGGACCTTGTCCTCCAAAAACGTAAAGGCTTTGCCAAATTGGCCTTGACAACCGGCGCATCACTTGTCCCCCTCATTTCATTTAATGAGAATGATACGTGGAAACCGAGTGATTCAGAGTTTTTGAGGAAAGTGAACAAGTTTGCGAAAAGCACGTTTCATTTTGTGTTGCCTGCGCTGGAAGGGTATGGGAATCCGTTTACACCGTTTCCTGCTAGGCTGGTGACTGTCAGTGAGTATAGTTTTTTTGGGTTGCTTATTATGGCGTGGATTCTGGTTGCTCAACGCCTTCTCTCCTTAAGTCGGTGCACCCATCCATGTCGAACAGACGTCTCAACCTACCGACGAACAAATTGACGCGCTTCATAAAAGATACATCAAAGAGCTCACGGAACTGTATGAAACCTACAAGGATGACTTTTTCCAAGACCGTGTCAGCGAAATGCGCCTCGTACAGTGATATGAAAACAATAAATTTATCTTTTGGAACACTACACCAAGCATCAGATTTTGTTTTTATTTCACTTTCTAGTTTCTGTCTCGCTTTTCCGGTCTGGGCTGGCTTGCAAGAAACTTTAGAATCGAGCCACTGCCTCTGGAAGCACCTTTTTAAACGCCTCAACCAAAGTACCAACGTCCTCCAAAGTGAAACACAAAGGTGGAGCAATCTGTAAAACATTTCCATCAGACGCGCCGACAAGAACCCCCAAATCTTGAAGCCGTTTCGCAACAAACGCGGCACAGTTTTCGAAACGCGTTTCAGATGAAAAAGTAGCGGTCGCTGTGAGCCCTTGACCAACAATTTTGGTGATGACTGACGGGAAATCTTGGCGAAGTGTTTGAAGGCGGTGGATGAGGTGGATTCCAACGCGGTGAGCAGTTTTGTCTGGAGGTTTTCGTTGTGTAAAGTGGTTAATGTTGCGATGACTTGCAGCGCAGCTGATCTGAGAATGTTTTGAAAATTGTTAAAACAATACATCATCTTGTCAACGTGCGACAATCGCTCTTACTGGGTTTCCACCGACTGTAACAAGATTTTCAATGTCCGAGTTGAACGCTCTCGCAATTTCGGGGCTTGTTATGACAGCGCCAATGGAGTGCCCGTTTCCTAACGCGTCACCGACAGTGACAATGTCTGGAACAACGTCTTGACTTTCAAACCGCCAAAAATGGGATCCGATACGTCCTAAGCCCGTGAGGATTTCATTTGCGATGCAGATGCCGCCGGATGCGTGGACATTGTCGTATTGTGACTTTAAGGTGCCGGCGGGGAGGGTGGTGTATTCATGGGATCCGATAAAGATGGTTCCGACCATTTCTCCGCCTTCGATTTTTGAGGTGTTCAGTGCGGTTGAGTTTGTGTATGCACGCGCCAGGTGGAGCGCAAGTTGGTTGGCTTCTTTCCCGCTGTTGACAAAGAAACAAATTGACAGGTTTTTTGGAAGCGTGCATGTCAGTGCGTTGGCTAGTTCTGATGTTGTTGCGTGTAAATTGTGGGGGTTTGTTGTTGTCAAGATTGAGGATTGTTTTTTGACTGCTTTGGCTGATTGCCTGGGAGTGAAGGGAAAATTTTTGAGTTGATTTTTGGTGACTGTGAATGGTGATTGTACCGGGTGACTGTGTCCAACAATGGTGGATGGACTGAACGCGTCCAGCAATGTCCTTCCCATGACATCAAAAACCTGTTGCTTGAATCCACGAACAATATTCAAATCACCCAACGAAGAGGCGAGAGACCCCACACTGGCGCTTTGGGCGTCACGCATCTTTGCAACCTGAACACGATAATCTTCGAAAACTGATAACCCCTTCACCCCGCTCAAACCAGAAAACAGTGTCGGATCAGGAGATAAACTCTTCCACACGTCGATTTCCTCGGGAAACGCGACACCGGGGAAATCGCCATTGTCACTCAAGAGATCGGTAATGACTTGGAAATGTAAATGCTCCGGCCATCCGCCGTTGCGGTCGGGTTTGCCCACATGGGCGACGAGGTCACCGGCTGCGAGTGTTTGGCCGACTTGCAGGCGTGTCAGGCATTCAGGGTCCAAATGGCCGTACAGCGTCCAAAAGTGGATATCTTCATTGTTGTTGGTTGAAGGGATCGTGTGTTGAAGAAAGATTGTGGGCCCGTAATCGAGGGCTTCCGCATTGTCAATCACGCTGTGCACGCGTGCGGGAAACGGGGACACGATTTTGCTCCCGGCGGGGCAGAAAAGGTCTAGGCCTAAATGGACTGTACGCCATTCACTTCCTTCATCGCCGTCACGTCTGTATCTGGAGTCGTAGTAGATGCAGCGGGGTTCATTGTATCGACCGATTCCAATGACGCCAGGGCCAGCTGCGGCCATGGATTCATTGCAGAGATGTGTGAAACGCGAAATATCGATCCAATCGTTTGGTTCATCGAATAATGGGCTCCCCATGCTCATGTTGAGGACTGTGAAGCCTGGGTGGGTGAATTCGGGGGAGAGGATGGGTGTGGCTGGGTTTGATTGGATCCATTCTTGGATTTGGGTGGATGTATGGACGGGTTCCAGGCCGGCGGCGTTTCTGAATGTTGAGGAAATGATTGATGGGGTGAGAGATTGCCACTTTTGGAAAAGGTCCCATGCGTCAGTGTTTTGGGGGTCACTGCTTCCGAGATGGATGCAGATTTGCGTTTCAATCAGGCTTCCAAGCATTGCGAGTAAAAACGGTGAAATTTTGGTGGATGAGTTATATCCTCGGATGACTGAGGCGGCAGTGCGGAGTGGGTTCGACTTGCGGACACAGGCCGTGTAAACAGCGGCAATAAGATCCGAGTAAGTGAAATGAACCGCGTCCGTCTCGATGCCAAGAAAACCAACGACTTTGCCGGCCTTTGAAACAAGAATGTTTGACGCGTTCAATTGGTTCAGTGTTGCTTGTAAGGAGGTGTTGTTGCGTGCTTTGAGCACGTCGACCAGCTTCTTCGCTTCGCTCTTTTTGTCGCAGCCTTCCGCGAGAAGAGCCTGCGCAAGCGAAGTAAGGATGAGCACGAAAGAAGTTGTTTTATAAGTCAGAGTAAGTCACCTGTGTGGATTTCATTGCGTAGAGAAGTGTGTCCCAGGCACTGTCGGCCATCGGTTTAGCCTCAATCGTGTGACGCATGTACGCATGCATTTCGGCCAGTTCGTATCCCAGAGAATGCAGCAGGGCCGGATCGCTTGTCCGCGGCGAATCCGCCCACAGGCAAGCACCGACGCCCAAGGAAAGCATGCTGACGGCAAACACGCCGGATTGCATTTGAATCGTATCGGAAGCGAATAATCCGCCTGACTCGCTTTGAACGGGAGCCTTGTTTCGATTCCCCAGAGCGAGCAGTCGTTCGAGACCCGCCTCAGCTCTTTGCTTCTCAGTCTCACCCGCTTGAACTTGGTCCAACATCACTGCGTAACTGGACCCGTTCCCGCTCTCGACGAGGAGGGTCTGCCTCTTGCCGTCCATCGCGGTGGCACTGCCAAGGATCCTCACGTCGGTTGAATCCGCAAACGCTGTGGCGTACTCTTTGCGCAGGAAGGGGTCAAGGATGTCGATCGGGACCCACGCATCGGACAGAGGTTGCTGTTGAAGCATCTTTTTTGTTTGTTGGGAGATTTGAGCCGGAATCCTTTTTGTTTCCGGCTTCCGAATGTTCCTGACTGGTCACGTGCAGATGGATGCACGCGCCGGTAAGCATGAAGTTCGGTTTCGCAACTATGGCTCTGCAAACTCTGGTTACGCAGACGACATTGTAAGTTTTTGCATTGCGCCAATAGTTCATTTGATGATTTTGATGATTTTGATGAATGGACGATGCTTGTGCGACCCTTCAAATTTCGATAATTTTCGCAGTGTCTGTAAATGTAAATTTTTCTAAGCTGGAAACACAAGCTTTTTATTCACGTTAAAATTTCAATTTGGACCCGTTTCATTTTCGACGTTTTCGCAGCTTCAGAATCATAAAAAGGAAGGCACCCCAGAAAGTCATCTTCAAACAGCTACCCACCCTCCTCCACCCTCCTCCCACCCCATCGATCCCAATGAGTGCCCCAGTCCCCGTCCATGTCCAGACCATGGTCATCGGGACCCTGTTCTACGGTATCGCCGTCGGCACAAGTTTCTACGGCATCTTCTCGGGAATCTCCCGCTTGAATCCCAAGAACCAATTCGTGATGGGTACCATCATCTTTTGTAACATCATGTTGGTTCTCGAAGTCGGAGGATACCTCTGGCAATCGCTTGGTCGAGGAAACGGCGCCTGTGTTTATGGAAATTATACGCAAAATATTTCGTACCATTTGTGTATGATTGCTTTCAGTGAGTAACTTTTTTAAAATGCGTTGTATGGGAGTATCTGTCTCTGATAGCCCGACTTTCATCTCTTCCCTTTAGACGTTTTCATTCTGTACAAAGCCTGCGTCATCACCCTCAAAAACAAGTGGGTCGTCCTCGCCGCCGGTGTGTGTCTCCTCACCCGTGTAGTGTTTGGACTCGGCGACATGGCCACATCGCATGGATACATTGACACCCCTACCGGAGAATGCTTATGGTCCTTCTCGAGCACCATTTTGTTTGGATACATGGGTGCCGATGTGTTTGCGGATTTGTTTGGTACTGTTGTGACCATTTCAAGTGTCTGGGTGTTTAAGGAGACGTCGTTTTCCAAAGTTTTGATGGCTGAGAATGGTGAGTTTTTTGTTTCTTTGTGGAATGGTTTCAAGGTTTCTGACTCGACTTTTCTCTTTTAGTCACTCGTTCCGCTGTTAGTTTGCTTCAAGCCGTTGTGTACGTGTGGGCCAGTCAGACCGACACCGTGTTCATGTTTGCCAACGGTGTCCAAATGTGCATCATTTCGTACCTGCTCAACTCTGAGTTCTGGTGGGCTGACACGCGTCACGCTGCTTTCAACGAGACTAGAAACAATGCGCTTGAAGAGGGAAAGGAAAAGAGTTTTGTTGAATTGAAGGAGGTGAACAGGAACGGTAGAGCGTTTTAAAATGAGGACTTTTTTAAGAAGTGGTGCTAAGCAGTAGTAGTAGTTTTTTATTTGTAACAAAGCTTTCTTGTTTTTGTTGAAGAAGGTGATTTAGAGAGAATCTTCTGTCGAATATATGTCGAATATATTTGGTCAAGTAGTTTATTTTTTATGTTGTTTACAGCGAGGGACTCGATGGATGGATGGAGTTGACAGAGGAGTCATGCTAAAGAAAAGAAAGAGAACCCGTTCACTTGACAAACGCCATTTCTCTCTTCCGATGCTTAAAGTACACATCCTTGTACTGATCATACAGCCCTTGCAGACACGCGAGATACCTGTTTACAAAAGTCATTAGCATCATCCATCTTAACTGATTGGATCAAGCAAAATTTTCACTTTGCATGAAACGCATCCACTTCCTCATCCGTAGGATTTTGAATCAATTCCGTGTGCAGCGGTTCGCCTACAACCGTTGTCAACCTCGACCGCCGAGGAAACGCGGTTCCCCAGCGTCCTTCAAACACGGGAAACGCGAAATGTGCCACGCGTTGTGTCATTTTGGCCAGTGTTCGTGTAAAGGGTGTGTCTATGCGGTTTACGTAGTCGTTTTCGCCGAATGTGATGACGGGGACTAATGATGTTCTGGGGTGTTGTTTTCAGGTGATGCGGTTTTTTTTTTGGTTTGGAATGGATTTGTTACCCGGTCGTCATTGCCATCTTTACAAATCCTTTTCGCTTGAGAATTACCAAATCCATTGTCCCAGGTTCCATCAATAAGAATTCCTCTGCTCCGCCCACAGCAATAAACAATGCTCTTCCAGTTTCGCGCTTCATCAATCCTTTGCTTTCAGACGCTGCTACTGACGCTGCTGAAACCAATCGATTCGTGCTTCCATCAATCACTGCTTTCAAAGCATTCCGTTCACACGAAACAAACCCCAAACTGAGCATAAACTCGCGCCAACCCGGCAACCAAAAATTAACGGGCAACGTAGCACTCGTGACTTGAATCCCTGGAAACAACGCATTGAACCGCGTTTGGTTGCTGAGAATGTTTGCAAACAGGCCTAAACAGTATACGCCGTGCGGGTGCCCTGCAAAGACGTAGTTTCGGTCGGAGGGGAGGTCTGTTGTTTTGATGAGGGTTGCGTTAAAGTAGTTGCGGTAGTTTTCCCAGATGGAGAGGTTCATCATTGTGCGGCCGAGCTGTGTGTGGGTGAGTTGAACGTTCAGTTTTTTTTCATATTTCAAAGAGACCATGTGATGTGTTGGCGTTTACCCCACAAATGGATCCCCATCCGCCAAGTTCGGGGCTCCGTGAATCGACGACGAGTACCCAGATGGCGTATAGCAGAGCCAAAGGAAGAGTGGCAGACAATGAAAGCAGCACCATAGAAACGAGGCACAATGATGGGAAAACGACCATCAGACCGATCGTGATGCCGAGGAATAGAAACACAGAGACTGTGTCGTAGATGTGTTCCTGAGAGTCTTCTTCGATAATGAATGGGTTGGATGTGTCGAGTTGTGATGACGGGTGATGCTGCTTCTCTTTCAAGGCGGTGATGGCGGTGGACGCGCTGAACTCCAGGCCGCCGTCGAGGATGTCGGGACTTCGCTTGAGATGGACAGTTTGGATATCGGTTCTTTCAAAGAGCCTGAAAATGTTGCGAAAAGACGGAGACTTCATTTTGCTGTCTCTTGGTGTTGAGTTTCTGCTAATTATGGAACGAGGCGTGAGATGTCATTTTTTATTATGACCAAGTTGACTATTTACCTAGAGCGAAGGGAGCTTAGGTTGCTGTGGATGTGATCCTTTTTCGAGAATGTGGTTTTGCAGGCACGGAGGGGGCAGGTGTCTGTCTGTCTGTCTGGACAGGGTCGATGCTTGGTTCGGATGATGGTAAATTTCAAAGAAAATGGTCAACCCTAATTCTCCACAGCATTTCCACGATCATATTCTGCACTTTATTTACATTCCATCTTCAAGGTGACTCCATATCCTCCAAGTCAGTCAGATCCGATTCAGAGTCATCTCCACCGAGTCCTGCACTGCCTTTTGCAGTCCTCCCTTTTTTTGGTATAGTTTTCGTGTCAATTGAATTTGCTCGCCGCTTTGATCGGGTTGATTTTCTTTGTGTGACTGTAGGATCTTCCTTGGGCGAGAGTTGTTTCTTTGACGGTTCGGCAGAGTCGTTGGCAGCAGGGGATGACAGCTGCTCAAGATCCAAAACGACTGACACATTGGCGATGCAGGATTGAGAACTTTCGTCCAAGTTTGAAGGGACAGTTTCCTCGCCGGTTGGATTTTCAAGAGGGGTATGGATCTGCACGGATTCGGTTGATCCTTTCGGTAATGGCGATTGAGATTCGATCACTACTTCGATGCGCGGTTCTTGATTGCGTTTTGGTTCATCATTTGGGCTTGCCGTAGATTCATTGGCTTGCACGGGAGGGTCATCATTTGCGGGGGTTGCATCCGTCATGACAATATCTTGAATGTCGACTGGAATATGATTGCCGCTTTCAGTCCCTTTTGATGCAGTTGCTGTGCGAGTTCCAACTTCCGCAGGTTTCTCGATTTGTGCCTCTTGCGGCATTGCCAAATCACGTTTCTCAGGACGTCCCAATCCGTCGACGCCCCGATATTCAGTGCTTTCAGAGATTTCTACTTCGTCATCGATTTCCCCTTCTTCAGCTTCATAACCCTCGGGTCTGGAGAGAGCTTTGAGGATTGGTTTTGGTTTCGACGGCTCCCGTTCGATTTCACGTTTTGGTTCATTTGAACTTGGCTTTGACGGTACTTCAATGGAACGCCGTCTGTCCGAGGATGGCTGATATCGATCAATTCGGGGCTGTTCCCGCGTTTGTTCGACCGAGTTGCGAAGCGTGGATCCTGCTTCTCGATTCATCCTTTTCGCGGATTCAGAATGTCTTTGACTGCTGCCTTGGCTGCTTGATGATTCTGCAGTTTTCGCCACTGATGCCAGTCGAAAGTTGAAAGCAGAAACGAAGTGTCAGCATTTACAGGCAGGAGCAAGCAAACTGACAAGTACCTGAGGCCTTGGTATAAGAGTTCGACAATGAGTTTCTACGAGAGTGGGTATCTGCGGGTGTGGAGGATGAATTCGATAGCGGCGCGTTTGTTTGATTTCTGGAATTGGCATCAGGACGGTATGAATCTAGCTTGTCACGACTGTGGCTTTGGCGTTCGCGCAATGGCAGAGATTCTTTCGGGGAATCTGGGACAAATGATTCTGGTTGGGATGGGTCCTCAAGTTTCAAGACTGTCTCTTTGGCGACGAGTACTTCTTTCGCCTTTCGGTCTTCCTCCAGCATATTCGTGAGACAGTCAATCACTTTCGATGTGACCACATCGCGGCTTTCATTTGATAGAAGAAACGAATCCAAGTCGCGCGAGAGGGAAGAAAATACGGATCTGTCAGGGCAAATAAAAGATGTGTTCAATGAGGGGTACGAACAACAAAAAGAAGGACGCATACCTTCGCACGGCGTTGCCCAAATCCGCAGTCAACCCTGCCAAGTCATCAAACACGACATCGCCTCTCCTGAAGAGCAGTTCTTCCATCTCCCTCTCCAGCACTTGCTTCACGCGAATCGAAAAGTCTGACGCTGCCTCCGAAGTTGTCCATTTGTCCTGTCCAAACAGAATCAATACCAGGGATAGATATCTCATGCATGCATCGCAAAAGACAGTTCGCTGTTGTCCAACTCACCGCCAGACTCTTCCTGGCCCCGTCAAAGTGGCCACCCCTCTTCACGGTGCGCATGACGTCGCTAGGAGCAAGCTTCGACAGCAGCTGGGCTCCATCGCTGTACTTTGTATGCAGCGTGTCAGTAAACTGGTCCATGCTTGCTTGTTTGCGTGTCCGATTCGAGTCAGCTTTTTTTAACACACTTTGATAAGTTTTTATCCAAACTAAAAATAATCTTTTGAAAAAAGGTGAGGCAGCTCCCATATGCCCCTTCCCCTCACATAAGGCCTATATGGGGGGACAAGGTCGTGCATGAAATGTCCGGAAACCGACTCGGACCGTGCACACACGCCGACAAGCGCACCTGCACCCGTCAGCCGGCGCATCGGGAGTTTGTGCGGGTGTCCCCGGAGTGTCTGTTGTGCACGGCCAGTTGTTGAGGCGGCGTGGCAGTGTCCGGCATCCATGCCAAGTCCCCTCCTCTGCCCCCTTCTAAAATCTCCATGCACTCTCCTATCCTCCTGTTCAGTCGGTCGAGGGGAACTCCTCTCCCTCTTCTCGTTGTCCTCATATCTTGTTTCGTTTTCGTTTTGTTTCCCCCCCAAAACATTGTTGAGTCACAACTGCGAACGTCGGCATCTTCACTAACCTGAGCCTTTCCTTCTAGAATCGTTTAAAGCTTCCTCTACTTCAAAATGCCAAAGGTGCGTGCTCAGTTTACCGTGACTTTTCTGGTCTCTCGCTGACTTTTGACATCTTTCCAGGCCACAAAAGCTAAACCGTCGAAAGCCAAGCCCGCAAAGGCCAAAAAGGACCCCAACGCACCCAAAAAGGCGCTCTCCGTACGTCTTTTATTTCCTCAACTTTACATTTTCTCGAGCACTGAACTGCCGCGTATCATCCACAGGCGTACCTTTTGTTTGCTAACGAGAACCGAGCACGTATTCGTGAAGAAAACCCGGACGCATCTTTCGGGCAAATTGGAAAGCTTCTCGGTGCTGAATGGAAAGAAGCCAGCGAGGCTACTAAGCAGGTTTGCATCCCTTCTATGTCAAGACGTCGAAACGCTTTTTGCGCGACTTAACACTATCTATCTGTTTTTTGCGCCTTTTAGAAATTCTCTGCTCTTCAAGAAAAAGACAAGGCAAGATACGCAAAAGCCATGTCGTCATATACTCCAGGCGAAGAGGCTGAGAAGTCAGAAGAGGAAGCCGAGGCTCCAGCCGACGACGATGACGATGAATGAGTGGGAAAAGACATGGGGTTGATGGTTGTTGTTTTGCCCTGTAATTTGAGCCAAGTCTGTCCATCTTTCTCTTTCTTAATTCGCTTTTGTTTTCTGCTGCCTTAACGACGCCGTCATGGGTTTTATCTTATTGTTACTATTAAAAGTGGGGGGTGACTGTGTGTACCATGAAATGTCCCGTGTTGTGATCTTCTGGTTTTCTTTTTCTTTTTGTTCAACCACTTTGCAAAATGACTCCCTCAAAAAACGATGAAGAAGCCGAAGTGTTTCTCGACGCCGTCCTTCATTCAGCCGACAGCGAGACTGGTACGCCTCGACACCCTACTCTTAGCCTCTATACACACCCCTCCCTTCCATCACCGCGATTGTTCTCTTTTCCTTGAGCGGGTTGCCTCCGTTTGAAATGGGTGCCTGTGTTTGGGGAAAAGAGGGCAAGGCATAGTTCTGTTGTAGTGCTTTCTCCTCGCTATCTTCAGTGGTTAATCGCGGGATATATATCGAATTGACGGAGGCTCAGACGCATATCGATAATTGTATGCTGTTCTGGCAGCCCATTCGTAAATTGCCCCCACCTTCTATCCCCCTCTTTTCCTCGTGTGACATCTATCCTTGCCGAATCTCATCGTTTCCCTTTGCTTTGCAGAGAATCCAGAGTTGGCGAGACTGATCCAGGCAGATGCCCCAATTCTCGTGAAGCATATCTATTCCATCGTCGAAGGCATGCAGTCAGCGAAAGATAAACTGGCGGAACTTCAGCAACGGTTAGTTGTCATAATGCTTCGAATGTGTCCTGGAACAATGCTTAACAATCGTCTCTTGTTAGGATATCGTCCAACTCCGTCCCCACTTCAAAAGGCGTTTCCCTTCTCGAAATCAAACTGCACGGTCTGCTCAGCTACTTGACGAACCTCTCATTTTTCATCCTCCTCAAACTGCATGGGCAATCGACGTCCGATCTTCATCCATCCGTTGAGCGGCTCATTGAGATGCGCGTCATTCTGGAAAAGATTAAGCCTATGGAAGTCAAACTCAAGTACCAAATTGACAAGGTTCTTAAAGCGGCGAACGATGCTAGCAATCCTTCAGCTGACAAGGATGCGCAACGGAATGTGTCAGAGTTCGATTTGCAAAATTCTGGTGTGAGCGACCCGTTGCAGTTTAAGCCGAACCCGTTGAATTTAGTGGGTGCATCGTCTGCGCGTGAGTAACATTAATATCCATGATATCGCATGCTTAACTAATTCTTTAATGTGCGTGACTGCTCATTTCAGTCGACAAAAACGCTGATCAATCTGGAGAAGACGGAGGTGTGTACAGGCCGCCAAGAATTGCCCCAGTCAAATATTCCGAAGAGCCAAAAAGAAGGAAGGGTGACCTTTCAGCATCCACGCGTGAATCCCTTTCAAAGTCTCGTCTGTTCAAGGATATGCGTGATACCTTTGACACGTCAAGACCTGAGCAGGTCACGTCCCACGGTACAGGATACGGAGTTCGTGAATTGAGGGACTCAAAGGATGAGGAGTTGGCAAAGATTGAGGAATTTGAATTGAGCAATTACCAGCGCTTGAGTGCAACGCGGGATCGGAATAAGAGAGAAAAGGCCGCGATGCGAAAAGGCGGTGCAGCAGGAATTGTCGATGAAATGGAGGTAATGCACGTTTTATTACGCCTTTGCATGACGGTGTTCATTAATATTGTTTCTTGCCTTTAGAATCTGGAATCCGACTTCTTGCAAATGGATGCTTTGGATCGCGCAGTTTCTTTTGACAATCAGGAGCGGTATGGATCTTCTGGAAGTGTTCTGGCCAAACGGAATATGCGGGCTGAGTCATTCTTTACTGGAAATGATGAGCCGCGAAAGAAGGGCAAGTTTACCGATGCAACCGAGCTTGTCACCAAAGTTGCGTCAGGCGCTGCTGGAAAGAAGACTGCGTATGATAAAGCACTGCGGAAAGCATCAAAGCCAAGGCATCGGACGCTTGGGAAAAAATAAAAATACTGAAGACAGAACACATCAGTATTGGAAGTCTTGATCGACTTGTTGATTCAGGGACTGCAAAATAAATTCATGGCTTCGATGCTGGTCACAATCAGCACCCATGTCTTGAACACGGCAACTGGAATGCCTGTCGCCGACTTGAAAGTGAGCTTCTCACAGCAAATGCAACCCGACCAGGTAAGAGTCTTTCTGCCTTATACCGTCACTCGCTGACACCGCTGCGTCTGCACTCCAAGTGGGTACCTGTCACTGAATGCGCCACGAACATGGACGGACGCGTGGCCTCTGCTTTCTCTGTGACTGTCGAGCGTGGTTCAAAGGCAACACTCCGGCTGCGCTTCGACACTGCAAAGCATTCCGTGTTTTACCCGCTTGTGGATGTGGTGTTTGTTGTTGATGGCGACAGCGACAAAACACATTACCACGTTCCGCTGCTGCTTGCTCCGTATGGATACTCCACATACAGAGGCAGCTGAGTCCTTGCGACTGCAGTCCACTCCTTATTTGATTCTTTTGCCAATAAATCGTTTCGCACACCTTTTTCGGCACCAACGGTTGTAATCGCGGCGGAGAGAAGAAGGCCCCATCTGTCTGTTGTCTTCATTCTTGGGACTCTCATTTTTTTGGGGCGTTTTCGACAGCTTCTGGTAACAAGCAAGGGTACTCGCAATGTGAGAATTGCGCAAACTCTGCATACATGGGCCGTGCGGTTTTTACGACACTGTTTTCGACTGGATGATAAGAATGAGCAAGAAGCCCAGGTGGCCCGATCAACACATCTGCCTCGGCCTGCAGGCTGGATTCCGGGTGAGTCAAGTGGAACGTCTGTAAGCAACGCGCGCATGACACCTTTTTTATTTATTGAATGGATTCTGTTCATTGAGCGCTCATCCGAGTTAAAAAATGAGGCTCCTTGGGGCTCCACATGCATGCATGTATAAAATTGGGCTCAACCGTCATATGTTGAGGAGGCATGTTTAACAAAAAACAAACACCAAGGCTCATTGCAGCAACACCAGCTTTCGCCATGAAAGTACCTTTGTTTTCTCCGAGCATTGCCGCACCGAGACGCATGACAATCCACGGTATCCCAGTCGTGAATGCCGCAGCGTAATCAGCATCCTTCTGACGGGGTTGTATGCCAGCGCCATGACAAGCTTTGGGCATCCATATCAGTGCAGATATTGGCTCAAACGTCACGGCAATACTCAATTCGAATAATTCAAACGCTTCACTGCTGCCTCGTCTATCCAACACAATGGGAGCATGGTTCGACCTTGCGACTTACGCAGGCGCGAAAGCGTTCCTCGAATGCAACATTTCCAAATCCGCCGAGCCTGAAAACTGCTGCTCCAAACATCACATTGAGCTGGCAACGCAGCAGCAGTTTCGAATCCGCACGGGTGATGGCAACGCTACAGTGAACCCCCGGAATAGGTGCGGCTTGCTGCGAACAAGAGGATCACTTTCCTTGGCGACAGTATGACCAACCAAGTGTTCGAAGCTTTGTTCAAAGACATGGACCATTTGGGGATTCATATTGTGGAGGATGATTTGCGGCACAGGTTTCCGGGTGATGACGGAGGCGAAGGGTTGGAAATCTGGTGGAGGCGCTTTCACGTTCCCATGTTTAATTCAACTGTTCAGTGCACAGTGATGTGCAAGTACCATTACCGCAAAGAGGAGTTTGGGCTGACGGCATCCACCGCCAACTACGCGTTGACAAGGGAAGATAAAGTCGCTGATCCGTTTCCCATGGATGTTGGCATGGTCACACGTCGCGAACAAATGCAATGGATGCTGGATCAATCTGACATTGTCTGTCATGATTCATGGATCAAGTTCGTCGAAGATCTACCTTCGGTGACTCTTACTAAGCAATAGCCTATGAATGCTCAGGGAAGCGGGCGTTGCACAAACGTTGTCTCAATCTGAAACATGTGCCGTTTTGATCGAAATTCATCGACCAAGAATAAAGTCCATTTACGTTCGACTTTATACTTCCTTTATTGAACTTAAACGCTAGAGATCATGCCAGGTTCTGACATTGTCGTGTTTCAAATGGGATACCACTACCAGCCGGAATACTCGTTGGATGGGATTCGGTGCAACGACGATGCAGCCAAACTGTTTAAACCCACCATACACCTGCTGTTTGCTTGGTTCCATGATGTTCGAAAAGACACTGGGAAACTCTTCATCATGCGTGATATCTTGCCTGTTAATAAGCGTGATTTGCTGCGCGGCCAAATCTGTTTGTCAGAGTGCGCGAGATGGTAAACATATTCATTGACTTACGCATGTTCAGCCAGCCAACGAAGCCCCTTTTTGCAGCTGGCAATGAAATGCTCCTGTGAACTTCAAGAAGCGGACGCACGGGCCAAACTGACTTCTCATTGTCTGAGAGAGTGAAAAGGCGCGCAATTCTGAAACTGCATTTTTATTCGTTTCGAATAAAATGTTGAATGAGAACAAAGTCCTGTTCGTGCAGTACCAGAGCTACCAGCCGGTTAAAATACAGACGCATCAAAGGATGATCGCCACAGGAGAGTCGGTCCAGATGCTGTCTGATGTCGCTGATGTGATTGGGGCTTACCGGTCTGGCTCTCTTCTGGCAAACACTCCAATCGAACTACTCACGCTCCACGCTGTCGTTGATGGTGTCGAGGGTCGTGCGCTTGAAATCGATCTTCCCATTTCGACTCTCTCTGCTGGACTTACTGCAAAGACTGCTCTTGTCATCAAATCAATGCGTGACATGGATATCGACAGTTCGAGCCCTACGGCTGGATCGGGAAAGTCATCTCGCTCTTCTATTAACAAGGAGGTCATTCAGCTAGATAGCATTGATCTTAATACGGAGCATCTTGGACGGCGTGAATTACTCGCAAAACTATCTGGACTGGTCGGCCAGCACCGCTTTGTCAGGCTGACTTCACCTCAAGCCTCAGGAAAGAGTTCTCTACTGAACCTGTATCGAAACAGCCGTAAAAGAAACAGAAAAACTGACGTTGTGTGGATATCCTGTTTGGACGACCGGTCCTGCTCGGATCTACTGCTGGACAAAGCGGGGATTAATTTGTTGAAAGAGTCGATAACTGATGGGGTTGGTCAAAAGCGCTTGGTGGTATTCCTCGATGACGCTCAGGCAAAATATGACGACCTTACATTCTGGAAACTCCTCATCAAAATGGGACCAAACTGGATACCATCCAATATTCGCTTTGTGATCTCTTCAACTCACCTTCTGGCTGGTGGTATCGAAAGCCCGCTGGAGTTGCGATCTCTGCCCGGCCTCGAAAGAAACGACTTTCTGCTCAGTTCTGACGAAGCCAATCAATTCTTGGATTTTACTGTTATTGGCCTGCCGCAATCGATGAGATTCCCAACGTTGAAGCAACTCGTAATTAATGAATGTGGTGGCCTCATTGGGGCACTGCGCCTGTCGGTGGATTCCTTGAAAGGAAGGTTTTCAAAGGATATGGAGCCGCCAGAACAGGCTCTTCTTCAATATTTTCTGTCCAAGGACTACGTCACCAATATGGACCGCTGCTTTGGGAGTGCTCACTCTCGTCCCATCGGTGAGGATTTCAAAAAGTTTCTGAAACGGATCTTCGTCAAAGAGGAGGATCAACCACAAAACTTGGCTGTTGTAGAAGATGAAAAGTCGTACGCGTCGCTAAAAAAATCGGGAATCTTAGTGGAACTGCCGGATGCTACTTTTACGTTTTCTTCCCCTCTGGCAAAGAGATATTACTTCAAATGGGTCTTCCCCAACCGCTCATTAACGATGCCCACGTCACTTCATGAACTTGTACATAACGTTGTCGAATCTATGTCGTCTAATCTGCTTAATCGCTCGACTGTTGCTGGGGATTTTCCGAAGGAAGCAGTTTTTCAGCATTTGTTTCTGGATGGATTGGCTCGTTTCACGAAGGCAGACTGTTCAATCTGCCCGGAGCTGTCGAAAATATTCCGTGATCCAAACTCTGGTGGATCTGATTCATGTTCGTGGCGAGATTGATTTTTACTTGAACGGGAACCTTCGCTGGGGTATTGAATTGCTGGTTAATGGTATCGGAATTGGGGAGCATCTCTCCAGATTTTCAACTAGCGGGAAGTACTTCCCACTTGGTGTGGCGGACTACGTGGTGGTTGATCTTCGTCGTAACAAGTCTGGAGGGCAGCCACCAAACATTGCAAGGCATCCCAAAAGAATCACTGTATTTTTCAAAGACGACAAGTTCGAGAGCGCGCAATGCCTATTTGGGTCTGCTGAAACAATTGTTCAAATAAATCTGGCAGCTTGAGCAATCAAACACCTCTTGCAAAATAAATTCAATTATTTGTCATCATCTGTTCCAATGCTTTGTTTTCTTTGATGTAACGTTCATTTGCGTATTTCAGCTCAATGAGTGCGTGATTTTGTTGGAATAAAAACAGTGGATGGGTGTGTTGGAATAAAACAGTTTTATTTCCCATCAAGTCGGCAAAAACGCGCAATAACAAGTATATTTCTTGTGGTCGTCAAACAGGCGACCTTGTATCATAATAATAATGTTGTGACAAGCGTTCAGCATGCGTCTCCGCAGTAATTTGTGGCAAGCGTTCAAAACACAACATCACATGAAAAGGATATACAAGTCGTTCCGGAAACATTTCAGCATCTCCATAATGTCGGAAATGCTCATACGGATTGACAGCATTACGCACAGTTTTTATAATTCCGTTGTCAATGTAGCGCAAGGTGTACTGGTGAGCAGACTTCCGGAGAACACCGCCAATGTTGTATGCGTCCACATAGGCATCGGATTCTGTTATTCCAACAAATGCATACGATCCTGGCAGTTGAATTTGACTGGCGGACGTCATAAAATTTGCTGATAAGTGTTGAAACGTCATTGCTCCAGGGGCAGTTGAAGAGGATATCCGCGTGTTTCTCTTGCACCCATTGTCCAAGCCAGAAATCTGTGTGCAAACGCGTCGCGTCCAACTGAATTAAGCTTGGTTGTTGCAGTAAACGACCATGAGAACAAACTCCATTGTTCCTGCAATGCTGGTGACAACGGCGGCTCCAAAACTGGTTCATAGGTTTGAAACAATCAACGTCGCAAACAGACCTCCACATTTCAGTTCGATCGCTTGGTAGATTTGACCGTTTGACGCTGAAACATCCGTCGTCATGACGTCTTTCAATTAGGGCATTTTCAAATGACCCATTCCCACACCCAACAGACAAAAATGCCCTATTCTGTGTCACCAGTCGCGTGTACACGAAGGCTGTGTGAAATTCGATCCTTCGGCGTTCAGGGTTTTCCCCAACAAATGGCAAGATACGTTTCAAAACACGTCCACCTGAAACAAGAGTGTGATGTTTGAAACAATCAGATCGGTCCGACCAAGGTATTTGATGATCATTGAGAAGGCGGTTTGCCCACTGATTCCTGAGATTGAGCGGGCTTAAACAGGAATTCAGAGAATTCAGGGACTTTAAATGCCATAAGACGTGATGCTGATGCTCAGAACCACGACACGACTGAGCGAAGGACTTTGAAAACAGCGTAAGAAGCGGTTCATCTTTACACCACACAAACCTGTTGTCATATGCAATCACTTCAACACTATGTAATGTTCCCATCAGGTTCCAGTTACATCCGATTGAAACGACGGCTGAAAACAAGTCAATGGCAATACGGCCCCGTTGTATCCAATGCCTGTTCCTTTACAGTCAGTTGCAATGATCGATGGAGTTGGCGCAAGACATTTGATGAGCACCTCTTCCGCGCAGGAATTACATCTTTTTATTGAATTCACCGACCGGGCCATTATCAATATCAGGACGAAAATTTTCAAAGAAATGACGGCGTTCTGTCTAATGATCTATGTGCTTGCTTCATACCCGAATCAAACGCCGCAATGAAATGTTGTCATGTCAAAAAAGAAACCCTAAGTATGGGTAATTGTTACCAGTATTTGATAAAAAAAACTGGAACCATAGTCGCGACTCAGACCCTGCATCGATGCTCAACACAGTCAAGTCCATGGTGGGGTGGGAGATGCTTGAGTCTCGGATCATAAAAATAGGAACATGTGTTTCACTTTGAGAATTTGAACAAGGCAATGGATTTTGTGTTCTGCAATCCCCCTGCCTCCGGCACCCCTGAGGTCATCACCTACGATCGGGCGATTGAAAAGCTAGCAGCCTTCTACGGGATCAACGATGTTGATGGTGCACTGGATGAGGTCCTTTCTGTCAGCGAACCAGAGAGACCCACCTGGTCATACTTCAAGAACAAGAACAAGTTCGGTTTCCTCTACGGCATTCTGACCCATTCACCAGATCAAAATATGAGGGATGATTATGCGTCAAAGCTCTATTGGACTCTCGGGACAGCCAGTCTCCCAGCTCCTGATACACCAGAAGAATGGAGCTGCCTGGAACTCCTGTACAACCGCTTCATCCATCCCTTCAGGGAAATCGGCACGGGAAGCTCCCATTCGACTCCTCCAGAATCACCCCCCTCAACGCCTGGCGGATCGTCGACTGCTTTTGAGTCAAATGCTTCGAATCCAGGACCAGGCAACTTTCGATCTGCGCTTCTCAAAAGAGACAAAGTGTGCCTTTTCTGCTGGGATGCCGACGCCAACGCACTTGATGCTGCTCATCTCATTGCTCAAAAGGGAGGAGTTCCAGTTACGCCTCTTATCCAAGATCTTCTTGATCGGGCTGGCCTCGACAGCACCTACCGTGTCCAAAATGGAGTCCTGCTCTGTGCTTCCTGCCATCGGAAATTCGATTCACTCAGACGCTATTTTGATGTTGAGGATGGACGTTTGGTGGCCAAGGTTGTTAATCTGACGAGCGATCGCGATGATGAGAATTATGTTGATGCCGTAACAGCGATTCAATGGCAACGATTTGGGAAGACCCAATGGAATGCTGATTTTGCCAGTAGGACTGTAGTGGTCGACGAAAACGAACCGCCTGCCCACTTCGCTGTCTACTTCGCGGATAATGATGAAAGCAAACATCCCAATCGCACTGCGCTTTCTTTCCATAAAGCTGCGTGCTTGATTTGGAAGCTGGCTGGGGCGGGTGACGATGCCGAGGACGACTATACGGATGGTGGTGGGAGTGTTGATGGTGTTTTAGCGCGTGTGAGCGACAAATTGCGGAGTTTGGAAACAGATAATGAAGGTTCATATGGAACGCTGCGCGGATTGGACGATGATGAATAAATGGAATGTCCAGTTGGACATCATGCGTTGTATTTGTTTTATTCATGGGTGACCTGCCCTTCGAAGTGTCACGCATCGCAAAGTACCGGCGAGTCTGCCGCTCCTTCAGCAACGTATTGACCGCCCCTCGCTTCTCGGATCTCGTTGCCCTCGTTCACATCGCACGCTCCAATCGGGGGCTGCATCCTTTGGGGAGATATTCTTGGAAATGGTCGCACGCAGATCATCTTCACATTCGAGAAGTTTCCCGTGAACACTCTTCGTGCTGTCCCAATCAACCCTCTCATGTCAACCAACGAAACATCTTTGTTCGATTTGTTCCCGTCGGTGGTCAATGACCCCGGCAAAGCCTTCCATTTGGCAGGTCCATTGCCTTACACAATCGGCACCCTCAAGCAACTAACATCGCTGGAATTTGGGGGCCGGTTTCGCATCCTTCCTGCGCAGTACGGGCAGTCTGGCAAACCTGACGAAAGTGAATCTGATGGGCAAAAGGCTGCTAGAACTATTCTGGACGGACTTGTGCTATCTTGTTAACTTGAAGACACTGAATTTCGACCGCATTTCTCTTCACGAAACGATACCGGACAGCTTTGGGAACCTCAGTCAACCTGGAGGTGCTCGAAGTTTCCAGCACCAGTCTGACTGGCTCCATTCCTGCGAGTTTTGGGAACTTGATCAACTTGGTGGAACTGCGTTTGCGAAACAATCAGCTTTCGGGCAAGCTGCCAGATGTGTTTGGAGGCATGGGCTAAGATTAGGGTTAAGACTAACGCTAGGGCTAACCCTAAACTAAGATAAAGGGTTAGGACCAGGGGAAAGGCAAGGATAAGGTTAGGGGCTGGCAAAGGAACGAACTTCAAAAGCGCGTGGTGTCATTGTGGCGCTGGCATCGGTAGGTATGAATGCAATGGGCTGGGCTCCTGCAGCTTCTGTTACTATCTACAGGAGTTTCATTCGGCCGGTCCTTGAATATGGCATTGCTCTCAAGCTCCCATCCGCGTCCACGCTCAAGTTGTACGAGTCGGTCCAACGTCTTGCACTACGGACTCTCACATCAACACCCCGCAACACGTCCACTGCCGCTCTCCACAAGCTGCTGCAAGTCGAACCATTCAAACACCGTGCTACCGAGCTCAATCTCATGTGGTCCTCCCGATTGCATAACTCAACTGATCGTTCTATCCCGGCTGTTCGTTTCTGGCGCGGCGCTCTGCTTGGTGCTGACAAACCATTTCAGGAATGTCTTCCCCGCCTTGCTCGCTCCAACCCACTTGTGACTCATGTGGATGCTAAATGGATTGATTTTCGACAGCAACCACTGGTTCCCCCACCTCCAGCTGAAGTTCCGTTCCGGTACCCTCCGAAGCCAAAACAAGCGCTGTCTGACAATGCTCGCAAGAAGCTGCGCAAGGAATCCATCGTCAACCTGGACAACAACCTGGACACCATTGCTGGCGCAATCCAAGTCGAAACCAAAGACCCAGTCCGGCCGTATCTGACTGCCTGCAAGGGAATTGACCGCAAGACACGCAACAACATCCTTCGCTGGACTCTTGGTGCCGTCACCCGACACGAACCGTGCCTCAAGTGCAACGACGTACTGACCCGATCCCATGCTGCTGACTGTTCTGGTGCCACTGCTCTCCTGCGCATCAACTGGGACACGCTTGCACCTCCTGCCGGCCGAATGACCTGGCTTGATACGATCCTGAATGAAGTCCGGAATACACCGCCCTCCGAAATCGACACGTACACCGAAGTCTCTTCTGCCGTAGCTCTCATCTACACCGAATGTCGCCACCTCCAACAGCAAGCCAATGGCTACTGGGCCGAGCCAGATGCACCCGCACGACCACTGCCGCCTCGAAGACCGCGAAATCGCATACCTCAACCCGGGGGAGCCCCGCTTGGGCGACCACGGCAAAACCCGGAGCCTGGATAATCAACCGTCAAGCCCGAACTGACCATACATATCTTATTACCTTTACCGATCATCTGTTTTCTTAACATTTCCGCACTTTACTTCTGATTCTTTGGAGTTCTTGAACTTTTTTTGAGTGATTTTTGCTATCTTTCAACCCCGCACTTGTGTTACTGTGTAACTTGATTAAAAGAAACTGAAAACGTTAGGGTTAGGAAAAAAACTCTCTTGAAATTGTGTTGGTTCATTGCCAGCACCGAAATCCCCAAGAGCGCAACCACAGCAACCCACCACCAACATTCAACAGCAGCCGAGGATCTCGTCGATCTTTAAGCGTCCAAAAGCATCCGAAGAACCCGAATCAGCGAGCGTTAAGCCCGAACCGACCCCGTTTGCGTTTAGTGCATCAGCATCAGATTACGTCATCAACACCAACCTCCGAGTTGTCGTCAAAGCCGCCACCCCAGACGGCTTCACCCAGTTCGAACGAGCAACTTGGCAATTCGCAAAGAAGCTCCTCAAGTGCAAACAGATCATTGGCAATTCAGTCTGTGATTTCGAATTTCAAACGAAGAGTGCCTGTGGCAATAAAACCCCATTCGGCATCAGTCTCACGTCTATCCAGTGTAAGAACAGCGAGTGTGCCAGCAGACCCCGACTCAGAGACGCCTGTCGTAATTCTGGAATCCAAGATCTTATCGATCTCGCACTTGAATCAGCACAGCTCGAAGACCATCTCCGGGCGCATTACAATCGAAAACAGCGAAAGAAGGCAGTCCCCTTTATTCCACAGCCCGCAGGCATCAAACGCACCGTTGACGCTGTCGACTCCAGTGATTCTGAATTTGAAATTGACTTTGACTGCGAGAAAAACGAAAAAATGTCGAACCCAGCAATGAACCTTGCTGAACTCCAAAAAATGGTTCTTGAGAACAACAAACGTGTCGACGAATTTATGCGCACCATCAACACACAGATGGAAATGATCCGTGAACAGAGTGCACAATTGAAACAACAGATCGAAAACAATGCAGCCCTCCAACGTGAAATCAACGACATGCGCAACCGTCTTTCACAGCAACCCCAAACTCAACAGCCACAACAACAACAACCACAACAGCAACAACAACAACAAAAGTCCACCCGGGCTGCCAGTCGCGCTGCGCGCTCCGCCAGCCGTGGTAGACCCACTGAATCCCATGCGAATGGCCCTGTGTACCGCCCAAAAAACATGAACCGTACCCAAACGTTCAACAAAAACTTCAAAGCTGCTCCCTCGTACAAAGAGATTGCTGCCATGTCGATTCGATCAGACTTCAATGCGCCAGCCCGTGAAGGCCCAGCCCCCGTCCGTGCAGAATCCATTAAGTCGTGCTTTGTATCGCTCAGATTCTTGAAGAAGGAAGCCAAATTGAACGGACCCATGAAAGCAACACGCGCCATCTTCCGCGACACGTTCGAACTGCCGTATATCGAGGACATCAGTCCACTTGGTCGTGGATTCTCCATTGCTGAGATCTTCTTTGATGGTCGTCATGAAGCCGATATTCGTCAGAAACTCGACGCGAAGCAGATCTTGCTCAGCGATTTCAACCCGTTGGATAGTCCGCCACACCAACCGGATGCGAATGAGAACATGATGAAAGAATGCATGTGCGCGCGCCGTGCTGGGGTTTATCGCAGAGCTCGTTTTGCGCTTGTGAAGCAGGCTGCACTCGAGGGATGTGACATGGCAATGCAGGCTCGTATTCGAGAACTTGCTGCGCCAAAACAGGGTAATCAGTCAGGATCCAACTCTGAGGAAACTCAGATGGAGCAATGATTGAGCACACCAAAATCGGATTTTTGAACGCGCGAAGAAACCTCATCGGTGAAGGACACCACATTGAATCCCTCATGAAACACAAAAAGTTAGACTATTTAATCCTCGCGGATACTGGGCTCAGAAAATCGGCAACAAACCCTATGAGAAATGTGATAGCAGAAACACGCGGAGAGACTCTCATCGGCGACCCTGCTCGCGGGGTAACCAAAGCTCGTAATGGGTTGATGATGATCGATGCAACTGGCAGGCTAACGTCTATTTTCGAAATCAGTGATGACGACGGTAGATGGATGGTAGTCCGCCTTGGAGACACACTTTTAGTTAGCGCGTATTTGGCTCCCTCTGAAGGAGCAGCAACACTTACCGCATTCGATCTGATGATGACGCGGCTTCAGCAGCAGAACATCGGATCGCCAATCATTATGGTTGGAGACCTCAATGCTCGCCACATTCGTGTTGGTGATCATAGCACAGTCCCGAACTCTGGCGTAAATGGTCAACGCAGAACGTGGATTGAAAAATGGCTTGATGATGGTGACTGGCTTCGCGTCGACCCGGTCCAGGGGAAATGGACAACATGGAGCACCAACGGTGGAAAAGGGATCACTGATCTCGTCTTTGCCAATGGGCCTGGAGCCACGCGTGTCTCGAATTTAACAGTACTGGACAACGAAACCGCGATTGGCTCCGACCACCATCTCTTGACATTCGAAGTGACCGGTTTGGCCGGCTTTCGAAAACCCCCATTCGAACGCATCAACATCCGTGCTCTGCAGGGCAGAATGGATCAGTATCGTGAGGAACTTGAGAAAAGGGAAGGAGAAATCAACCAAGTACTCACTGCAACAATTGAGGAAATCGAGCACCATCGACTCACGGCCGGACCAGTCACATGGGAAGACCGCGTCGATATTGCTGACCGTGCTTGGGACTTAGTATCTGACTGGATTCGTTCAGCTGCGAGAAAAGCCCTTGGTGTGGTTAAGTTTCATGGTGGCGCTCTCAAGGCGGATATGATTGAGGACCATCTCAAAGAGCTGATGCGTTGGCGCACTGAAGCCCAGGACGCGATGCTTGAAGCTGGACTGGACCCCATCACGCGGAGAGAACGTGCCGGTAAACTTCGATATATCAACATCATTGTTCGAAAAGCAGCCAAGCGCTCGAGGAAACGCCTCTACAACGCAGTCACTGACACCAGAGTGTATGACCCGAGCGCAGAAGCCAAACGGATTGCCTGCCAACGTGCTCGTAGTCTGCGATCCAACTGCGCTCTGCGACCGGATAAAATGGATCAATACGCGCAACACTTCAAAACAACGTTTGGCTCACCCCCAAAAGGAGAAGACCAACCCAACCCCATCGCACTTGACACAACCAATCCCCGATCCCCCCGAACCCCACTCACAAAAACATCTGTCGCAGATATCATTAAGGAAGAAAACGTGCATAGCCTGGTTGCCTGGATGCCCTCAGGAAAAGCAGCTGGAGAAGATGGAATACATGGAGAGTTAGTCAAGGGACCCAAGGATCCGGAGACTGAAATCATTATCACAGCTTATCCCCTCACCCTCGCATTCCGCATCTTCACTGCACTTCTCGCAACACCCACCGAGTGGAATGTCGCCAACGTGGCACTGGTCTACAAAAACAAGGGTGATCAACATGACGTCGCCAATTATCGTCCCATATCGCTTACCTGTCGTATTCGGATGGTGTATGAGGGTTGCTTCCGTCACCTCCTTGAACACCGCACTAACTCGTTCACTGACACTGCACAAGGTGGCTTCCGACGCAACCGCTCAACCCTCGATCAGCTACTCACCCTCCACGAAATCATCGCAGCCCACCCAGACCTCCACGCAGTATACCTCGACATCCAAGCAGCTTACGATTGTACCAATCGCCCCCTCCTCTGGACAGAAATGTTCGAAAACCCGTCAGACCCCAATCCACAGATTACCCACTCAGTACTCATCCCCATCTTCAGATGCCTGTTTGACCACAACGTCGCCCGTCTACTCGTATCCGGCTCCAAATCTGCAGATATCCCAGTTACCCGTGGTCTCCTACAAGGAACACTCTCAGCACCCCCCCTCTTCAACATCTCCATCAACTCGCTCCCAGCAACACTCCGTGACCTGTACCAGAATGCATGTATTCGCGTCGGACCCCACCGCATCAACTCACTCCTTTTCGCAGATGACACTACAGTTTTCGCACGCAACAAACACACACTTCAGCAAATCATCAACACAGTCGCAGAATGGGGTAAGAAGAAGGGCGTCACCTGGGCGCCACACAAAAGCGTCGCTGTCGGACCGACCGAGATGTGCATCAAAATGAATGGAATCGAAATCGCACAAAGAGACAGCACCAGCTACGTAGGAATGACAATGACCGCCACAGGAATCGACATGACCGCATCAACATCAAAAAGAATCACCGATGCCAAGAAGACACTGTCCTGGATGAAGGGAAAAGGGTTTAATGGTTTTGGTTTTCGAACCCTGCACAGTCTATATATGTACCCAGTCTTTATTCGCTCGCAACTCGAATATGGTCTCGCAATTCGTCCGCTCACGACAGAAGAACTCCAGCCACTCCAGAAATTCCAGAACACATGCCTCCGTATCCTCTACTCAGTACCCACCTCCACATCTATCGCCTCGCTACACCTACTATCATCAGTTCCCACTATCAAAACACGTAACCTCATCCTCAATGCTGCCTACTACTACCGTCTCCACCAGTCCAACGACACTCGCAACCTCACACTCCACACATACCGCCAAGGCCTCGAACGAGACCACAGACCCGAATCCACATCACTCATCAAGCACACCCTCGCACACAACCCACACTTCCGATCACTTCCCCGCCTCGCACTCATTGTCAACCCGCTCACCGTCAACAATCGTCAACCCATGCTCATCACTCCTCGTGGATCCACCCACAAGATCCCCGAAGACACCATTGACGAATGGCACCACCAAGACATGCTCGCGCTTCAACAGAAATCCCAAGCCCGGACATCGAAAATTCTCCCAGTCCCTGCGACCCGCAAGCAGCGCCACGCGCTTGTCATGGCCGGCCCCGCAATTTCCAGACCAGTCTCCCGCACCATCCTCCTCTGGCTCCTTGGCCGTATATGCAACCACCAAGAGTGCCGCACGTGCGGCGTCGAACTGTCCCGCCAGCATGGCATTGAGTGCTCCGGCATTGAACCCGCCCTGCAAGCCGCCTTCGACAACGATCTCGGACCGCCACCAGAACTCCTCGCGCATGGAGCCACTATCATCGACGAAGCCATTAGCAAGCTGGAGTTCAAATCCGGGACCAATACAAGAATCGAAGCCACTTACCAGGCCATCAACACGATCCGACTCGCCTGCGGCGGATACAGCGAGATCATCGACGCCAGCACCGCTACGCTCCAGCAAGAGCTCGACGCCATCTTCGCGGACTACGAGGGCCTGCGAAGCATCCGAGTTCAGGCCACCGCCATCATGAACGCCCACTACAACCCAGCGAAATTCAAACCAACTTACCGAAGCGGGCCATCAAACGCACAAGCACCCCACCGCGGGGCGATCCGGAACCGAGGAGGTCGACCGAGAGGCCGTGGACGAGGCGGCTGATGCGGCGGACTTGCGCTGCTGTTGTTGGCAGATCGACATTTTCTGTCAACTTTTACATTTAACCATTTCGAAATTTTTTTTCGCGACTTAGTCGTTTTTTCTCTGTATCCTTACCAAACACGGCCCAAAAAGGGAACCGATTACCATTTTGAAAGCGCGCTTTATCAAGCAATAAAGACACACTGAAAACGTTAGGGTTAGGAAAAAAGTCTGTTTGAAATGTCCACGGTCATCAAAAGCAGCAGCACCAACACCAAGCACCCGTTCGTGATGCTGGAGCTCAACATCGCAAAGCGCCTCAAGGGGACGGCTCGCTGTCCCGTGGCGGGATGCGGGTCGGCCTCTCTGAAGAGCCTTGGGGTGGGAGGGAATCCGAACCAGTTTGGGTTCTCCACCATCCAAATGCAGTGCACCACGTGCACCAAACGTTGCAGACTCAACGCAGCGCTGAAGGCAGGAGGGTCGGCCTCTGCGGACCTGTACGCAGAGTGGGAGAAGGCTTTCGGTAAGCTGGTCCCAGTCACTTCCACCACAGGCACAGCAGCAAAGCGCCGCCGCCAGAACTCCGAAGCAGACACTGCCACTGCAGTCTCTACTTCCACACCCAGTGCTTCCCAGAGTCGTCTGATCCAACAGACCCTCTCATTTGCTGCAGCCACCGCTGGCCGCTCTGTGGATCAGCCACCAGCAGGCTCAGCAGGCTCAGCAAGCACAGCAACAACCTCAACAACCAATCTCACCACCCCAGCTGGTTCCGCAGGCCTTCCACAGAGCGAATTCAGCTTCATGGCACCCGCGCCAGCCATGCAGACCACCGCTGCAGCCTCCGAAATGTCGCCATCAGTGATTTCGAATGCATTTCCACCCCCTGCTGTGCCTGCCACAGCTGTCAACTGGCAGCAGCGTGCAGAGGCAGCAGAGGCCGCTACAGCTTCCCTTCAGACGCAGCTGCAGTCCCTGATTGCGCTGCTGGCCCAGCTGGTCACCCAGATGCAGCAGGGCTCAGTTGGTGTGGGTAAGTCATCAGGCACAGCAAATGAGTGTCAGCCAACTGTGGCGCAGCCATTGAGCACAGCAACAGCCCTCTTGGCTTCCATCAGTGCTTCAACTGCTCCCACGCTCGCAGCACCAACTCCCAATGGAGCCCAGTCCACCCACGTGCAGCCCCATGTGCGTACCTCTCGAAAAAGCGGTCGTGGAGGTCGCACTGGACCTGGAGGGCGTATTGTCCCAGGTGCTGCCCCTGCCTCAACAACAACTGTTTCTGTACCCGTTGCTGTTGAAAACACTTCCACACAGGTTGTTGAAGCCGCCTGGTCCACTGTTGCACGTAATGGAACGCGTCGTGCCCCTCCACCATCTTGCGAATCTCGTCAACGCGCGCCGCAAACTCAGCAGCAGTATGATGAAAAAACACACCGCATGCGTCAAAAGAAGGCATTACAGATGGCGAAAGCTGTCCCTGAACCGAAAAAGTTTGCAGTGATCCGTGTTGAACTCCACAGCAGTCGTCAGTTGCGCGGATGTTCCTTCCGGGACCGGAAACATTTGATCGATGCGTTTGTGGGACAGATGGGGGTTCGCCACAATGTGGCTCTTACCTCATCTATTGGTAACTCCATCATTGAGCTGTATTGTCCGACTGATGTTGTTCTGGAAGTGGTGCGAGTTCTTAGGGAGCGTGGCCAACAAGTCCTCCTTGCAGCCTTCAACCCACTCATATCCGACATTGACGGAAATCGCCTTGACTCCACCCAGACAGAAAAAGCTGCCAAGCGCCTCGCGTTTTTGTGCAAAGCCGCACGTACTGTCAATCTCCGTGCTGCCATCCTTGCCGGTGCCTCTCAGCAACTCAAGGAAGCCACGCAGAAAGTGTTTGAAACCATCCGAGGCTCCCCATCCGACTCCCTTCTTGCACCCCCACGCCCCCACCGTAGCGCGTTTGCGAAATTTGCTGCCCCAGACACACTGTCGCTAACTGATTTTGTGACTCTCGACCCAGTTCCGGAATCTACTGAGTTTGTCGATAGTCAAGACGATGTTGCCATGTCTGTGTCCAATCTGGATCTTGGTCCCGCGGCTGACGCCGCCGACCAAGAATGATCAAAATCGCATTTTCGAATCTCAACGGGCTGTCTGGCAAAGCCGAAGAAGTCCTGAGATTCAAGTCTGCGCAATCTGTTGACCTTTCTTTAATGGTGGAAACGTGGCTCTCCCCAACATCCTCCATTCCTTTTCGACCACACCTATTTAATATCACAAGTACAAACACGGAGGCAATTGCGGGAGGTCGGCGCAATTTTGGCGGCATTTTGGCGTTCTCAACTGCAACTCTCTCCCCCCAATTCCGAGTTATCTATGAAGATCCCTTGGGGTTCTATTGCGCAATGCGCATCTCTGATCTTATCCTCATCACTGCCTACATCCCCCCCTCTGCTGACAATCGGGTAATCGGGGACATGCTTCAAAAAGCGGAAACGTTATCTGAAGGCTTTACGTTGCGTTGTCTTTTGGTTGGCGATCTGAACGCACGGATGACGGATGCTGGTGATTCACTCACAAACACACGTGGAACGTATATGCAGCAGGAACTGTTCAACTCTGGACTTGCGCTTCAAATCCCGGAGTCTGGGAAATGGACGTCGTGGGCTGGTGGTGGTCGAGGGATTCCGGATGTTGTACTCTCGAGCTTCCCAGTCTCTAACCTCACAGTTCATGAAGGCGAGTCACTTGGAGGTTCGGACCATCGGCCGCTGACATTTTCTGTGCCACTGGATGTCGAAACCAAGCCCAAGTCTTTTGCGCGCTGGAATGTTCGTCGCCTCACAACTGCCAAATACCATCAGCGTTTTGCTGAGGAGCTGGAGTCCACGCAGCAGGAGATCATGGATCAACTGGAATTGCTGCGAACACGCTTGGAAAGCCCTGCTGTGGGATACGTTGCGGGTGTATCACAGTGCGATGCACACACCGTGGCACCTGCAGTAGGCGCCAACCCTCCGGGAAGTACTTCCCATGCTTCTCTTGATCCTGTTACCCACACTGCAGATTGCCCCAGAGCCACCACTCACATGTCTGACAGTCCTTCTCAGTCCGCTGGTCCATCCCACTCCCATCCACGTTCTGTCGATGCTCCCAACCCATCTACGCAGCAGGACATGTGCTTATGCCTGGAATTGCTGCGAACGAGCTTTGAAAGCCCTGCTGTGGGGTACATCGCGGGTGCATCACAGTGCGATGCACACACCGCGGTACCTGCAGTAGGCGCTCCCCTCCCGGGAAGTACTTCTCGCTCCTCGCTCTTGAACAATACTCACACACCAAACCGTGCTAGAACTCAAGAGTTGATCAACGAGGCCTGGGAACACTTCCTGTCATGGGTCCGAAATGCTGCGTCAAAGTCAATTGGTGTCCTCCAAGTCTCTGACCATCTGCCATCGGAGTTTTGGACTGATGAGCTTGAACAAAGTCGGGACAACGTGCAGCAAGAACTTGCGAACGTGCAACAGGAAATCGAGCGTGGCCAGTTGTCTCGTCTCGAAATCAAACGCCTTGCTTCCGAACTGACCAACACTCAGCGTGCTTACCGGGCGGATCTGACCACACGCAAGCGCGTGCTCTTCGAAGATGCTGTCGATAAGCTCACAGTCCCACAAAACATGTCCTCGTTCATGCGCATGGTAAAAGGAGCCAAGTCGCGAAAAGACCGCACTGTCTGCAAACTGGACCCGGCGAAAATCAATGAACACGCTGCCCATTTTCGAACTACCTTTGGAGCACCTCCGACTGGACATCCCCAACCTGGACCCCCTGCGCTTGAGGAAATCCAGTCGCGTCCAACTCAGGAAGTCTTCAACCCGGATGCGATCATGTCTGCGATTGCTGGACTCCCACTCGGAAAGGCTACTGGATCCGATGGAATTCCTGCTGAACTCATCAAAGCCGGTGGCGATCTCATGGCTGACGTTCTCAGTGTTTTCCTGCCCATGGTCCATGCTGCTGCAACTATTCCATCTGACTGGAGGAAGGCGCTCATTGTGCCAGTCTTCAAGAAGAAGGGATCTGATCAGGACATTGCAAACTACCGACCTATTGCACTGACAAGTACGATACGACGACTCTACGAGCGGCTGCTTGTTCCTGAACTTGGACCCGTAATGCAACAACTCGATGACTTTCAAGGTGGCTTCAGACCCGGTCGGTCCTCGCTCGATCAAGCCATGGTTCTCCACGAAACCCTGAACACCAATGAACATGCTTCGACTATCCTGCTGGACATCAAAGCGGCATATGACGAAGTCGATCGAAGGGTTCTTTGGCAAATGCTCACACAAGTCTTCGGCCTGGACGAATTCATGCTTGCACGGCTCCAGGATCTTTTCGATCACAACTCGTGCTGTCTGGTGGTGGCTGGCGTGATTAGTGATCCGATTGACAACGAACGAGGTCTTTTGCAGGGTGCTACTCTGTCCCCGATTTTGTTCAACTGTCACATCCATGGTCTCTCAATTCGGCTACGTGCTCCTGGAATCCCGCGAATTCGAATCAACGGTATCCATCTCAATAACCTCCTGTTTGCAGACGATACGTCCTTGGTAGCTGCAAATCAACATGATCTCGCAGTCCTGCTCCGAACGTGTGAGGAATGGTCCAACACTGTCGGCATCCGGTTCTCGCCATCCAAGTGCATCTATCTCGGTCCTGTTCCAGCACTACGTGATGTACCTCTCAAGCTCTACAACGTGGACCTTCCATCCCAGCAATGTGCCCCGTATCTCGGCATCCCTTTTGGCCAACACGGAATCAACTGGGCTCTGCTGGCAAAGGAACGAACTTCAAAAGCGCGTGGTGTCATTGTGGCGCTGGCATCGGTAGGTATGAATGCAATGGGCTGGGCTCCTGCAGCTTCTGTTACTATCTACAGGAGTTTCATTCGGCCGGTCCTTGAATATGGCATTGCTCTCAAGCTCCCATCCGCGTCCACGCTCAAGTTGTACGAGTCGGTCCAACGTCTTGCACTACGGACTCTCACATCAACACCCCGCAACACGTCCACTGCCGCTCTCCACAAGCTGCTGCAAGTCGAACCATTCAAACACCGTGCTACCGAGCTCAATCTCATGTGGTCCTCCCGATTGCATAACTCAACTGATCGTTCTATCCCGGCTGTTCGTTTCTGGCGCGGCGCTCTGCTTGGTGCTGACAAACCATTTCAGGAATGTCTTCCCCGCCTTGCTCGCTCCAACCCACTTGTGACTCATGTGGATGCTAAATGGATTGATTTTCGACAGCAACCACTGGTTCCCCCACCTCCAGCTGAAGTTCCGTTCCGGTACCCTCCGAAGCCAAAACAAGCGCTGTCTGACAATGCTCGCAAGAAGCTGCGCAAGGAATCCATCGTCAACCTGGACAACAACCTGGACACCATTGCTGGCGCAATCCAAGTCGAAACCAAAGACCCAGTCCGGCCGTATCTGACTGCCTGCAAGGGAATTGACCGCAAGACACGCAACAACATCCTTCGCTGGACTCTTGGTGCCGTCACCCGACACGAACCGTGCCTCAAGTGCAACGACGTACTGACCCGATCCCATGCTGCTGACTGTTCTGGTGCCACTGCTCTCCTGCGCATCAACTGGGACACGCTTGCACCTCCTGCCGGCCGAATGACCTGGCTTGATACGATCCTGAATGAAGTCCGGAATACACCGCCCTCCGAAATCGACACGTACACCGAAGTCTCTTCTGCCGTAGCTCTCATCTACACCGAATGTCGCCACCTCCAACAGCAAGCCAATGGCTACTGGGCCGAGCCAGATGCACCCGCACGACCACTGCCGCCTCGAAGACCGCGAAATCGCATACCTCAACCCGGGGGAGCCCCGCTTGGGCGACCACGGCAAAACCCGGAGCCTGGATAATCAACCGTCAAGCCCGAACTGACCATACATATCTTATTACCTTTACCGATCATCTGTTTTCTTAACATTTCCGCACTTTACTTCTGATTCTTTGGAGTTCTTGAACTTTTTTTGAGTGATTTTTGCTATCTTTCAACCCCGCACTTGTGTTACTGTGTAACTTGATTAAAAGAAACTGAAAACGTTAGGGTTAGGAAAAAAACTCTCTTGAAATTGTGTTGGTTCATTGCCAGCACCGAAATCCCCAAGAGCGCAACCACAGCAACCCACCACCAACATTCAACAGCAGCCGAGGATCTCGTCGATCTTTAAGCGTCCAAAAGCATCCGAAGAACCCGAATCAGCGAGCGTTAAGCCCGAACCGACCCCGTTTGCGTTTAGTGCATCAGCATCAGATTACGTCATCAACACCAACCTCCGAGTTGTCGTCAAAGCCGCCACCCCAGACGGCTTCACCCAGTTCGAACGAGCAACTTGGCAATTCGCAAAGAAGCTCCTCAAGTGCAAACAGATCATTGGCAATTCAGTCTGTGATTTCGAATTTCAAACGAAGAGTGCCTGTGGCAATAAAACCCCATTCGGCATCAGTCTCACGTCTATCCAGTGTAAGAACAGCGAGTGTGCCAGCAGACCCCGACTCAGAGACGCCTGTCGTAATTCTGGAATCCAAGATCTTATCGATCTCGCACTTGAATCAGCACAGCTCGAAGACCATCTCCGGGCGCATTACAATCGAAAACAGCGAAAGAAGGCAGTCCCCTTTATTCCACAGCCCGCAGGCATCAAACGCACCGTTGACGCTGTCGACTCCAGTGATTCTGAATTTGAAATTGACTTTGACTGCGAGAAAAACGAAAAAATGTCGAACCCAGCAATGAACCTTGCTGAACTCCAAAAAATGGTTCTTGAGAACAACAAACGTGTCGACGAATTTATGCGCACCATCAACACACAGATGGAAATGATCCGTGAACAGAGTGCACAATTGAAACAACAGATCGAAAACAATGCAGCCCTCCAACGTGAAATCAACGACATGCGCAACCGTCTTTCACAGCAACCCCAAACTCAACAGCCACAACAACAACAACCACAACAGCAACAACAACAACAAAAGTCCACCCGGGCTGCCAGTCGCGCTGCGCGCTCCGCCAGCCGTGGTAGACCCACTGAATCCCATGCGAATGGCCCTGTGTACCGCCCAAAAAACATGAACCGTACCCAAACGTTCAACAAAAACTTCAAAGCTGCTCCCTCGTACAAAGAGATTGCTGCCATGTCGATTCGATCAGACTTCAATGCGCCAGCCCGTGAAGGCCCAGCCCCCGTCCGTGCAGAATCCATTAAGTCGTGCTTTGTATCGCTCAGATTCTTGAAGAAGGAAGCCAAATTGAACGGACCCATGAAAGCAACACGCGCCATCTTCCGCGACACGTTCGAACTGCCGTATATCGAGGACATCAGTCCACTTGGTCGTGGATTCTCCATTGCTGAGATCTTCTTTGATGGTCGTCATGAAGCCGATATTCGTCAGAAACTCGACGCGAAGCAGATCTTGCTCAGCGATTTCAACCCGTTGGATAGTCCGCCACACCAACCGGATGCGAATGAGAACATGATGAAAGAATGCATGTGCGCGCGCCGTGCTGGGGTTTATCGCAGAGCTCGTTTTGCGCTTGTGAAGCAGGCTGCACTCGAGGGATGTGACATGGCAATGCAGGCTCGTATTCGAGAACTTGCTGCGCCAAAACAGGGTAATCAGTCAGGATCCAACTCTGAGGAAACTCAGATGGAGCAATGATTGAGCACACCAAAATCGGATTTTTGAACGCGCGAAGAAACCTCATCGGTGAAGGACACCACATTGAATCCCTCATGAAACACAAAAAGTTAGACTATTTAATCCTCGCGGATACTGGGCTCAGAAAATCGGCAACAAACCCTATGAGAAATGTGATAGCAGAAACACGCGGAGAGACTCTCATCGGCGACCCTGCTCGCGGGGTAACCAAAGCTCGTAATGGGTTGATGATGATCGATGCAACTGGCAGGCTAACGTCTATTTTCGAAATCAGTGATGACGACGGTAGATGGATGGTAGTCCGCCTTGGAGACACACTTTTAGTTAGCGCGTATTTGGCTCCCTCTGAAGGAGCAGCAACACTTACCGCATTCGATCTGATGATGACGCGGCTTCAGCAGCAGAACATCGGATCGCCAATCATTATGGTTGGAGACCTCAATGCTCGCCACATTCGTGTTGGTGATCATAGCACAGTCCCGAACTCTGGCGTAAATGGTCAACGCAGAACGTGGATTGAAAAATGGCTTGATGATGGTGACTGGCTTCGCGTCGACCCGGTCCAGGGGAAATGGACAACATGGAGCACCAACGGTGGAAAAGGGATCACTGATCTCGTCTTTGCCAATGGGCCTGGAGCCACGCGTGTCTCGAATTTAACAGTACTGGACAACGAAACCGCGATTGGCTCCGACCACCATCTCTTGACATTCGAAGTGACCGGTTTGGCCGGCTTTCGAAAACCCCCATTCGAACGCATCAACATCCGTGCTCTGCAGGGCAGAATGGATCAGTATCGTGAGGAACTTGAGAAAAGGGAAGGAGAAATCAACCAAGTACTCACTGCAACAATTGAGGAAATCGAGCACCATCGACTCACGGCCGGACCAGTCACATGGGAAGACCGCGTCGATATTGCTGACCGTGCTTGGGACTTAGTATCTGACTGGATTCGTTCAGCTGCGAGAAAAGCCCTTGGTGTGGTTAAGTTTCATGGTGGCGCTCTCAAGGCGGATATGATTGAGGACCATCTCAAAGAGCTGATGCGTTGGCGCACTGAAGCCCAGGACGCGATGCTTGAAGCTGGACTGGACCCCATCACGCGGAGAGAACGTGCCGGTAAACTTCGATATATCAACATCATTGTTCGAAAAGCAGCCAAGCGCTCGAGGAAACGCCTCTACAACGCAGTCACTGACACCAGAGTGTATGACCCGAGCGCAGAAGCCAAACGGATTGCCTGCCAACGTGCTCGTAGTCTGCGATCCAACTGCGCTCTGCGACCGGATAAAATGGATCAATACGCGCAACACTTCAAAACAACGTTTGGCTCACCCCCAAAAGGAGAAGACCAACCCAACCCCATCGCACTTGACACAACCAATCCCCGATCCCCCCGAACCCCACTCACAAAAACATCTGTCGCAGATATCATTAAGGAAGAAAACGTGCATAGCCTGGTTGCCTGGATGCCCTCAGGAAAAGCAGCTGGAGAAGATGGAATACATGGAGAGTTAGTCAAGGGACCCAAGGATCCGGAGACTGAAATCATTATCACAGCTTATCCCCTCACCCTCGCATTCCGCATCTTCACTGCACTTCTCGCAACACCCACCGAGTGGAATGTCGCCAACGTGGCACTGGTCTACAAAAACAAGGGTGATCAACATGACGTCGCCAATTATCGTCCCATATCGCTTACCTGTCGTATTCGGATGGTGTATGAGGGTTGCTTCCGTCACCTCCTTGAACACCGCACTAACTCGTTCACTGACACTGCACAAGGTGGCTTCCGACGCAACCGCTCAACCCTCGATCAGCTACTCACCCTCCACGAAATCATCGCAGCCCACCCAGACCTCCACGCAGTATACCTCGACATCCAAGCAGCTTACGATTGTACCAATCGCCCCCTCCTCTGGACAGAAATGTTCGAAAACCCGTCAGACCCCAATCCACAGATTACCCACTCAGTACTCATCCCCATCTTCAGATGCCTGTTTGACCACAACGTCGCCCGTCTACTCGTATCCGGCTCCAAATCTGCAGATATCCCAGTTACCCGTGGTCTCCTACAAGGAACACTCTCAGCACCCCCCCTCTTCAACATCTCCATCAACTCGCTCCCAGCAACACTCCGTGACCTGTACCAGAATGCATGTATTCGCGTCGGACCCCACCGCATCAACTCACTCCTTTTCGCAGATGACACTACAGTTTTCGCACGCAACAAACACACACTTCAGCAAATCATCAACACAGTCGCAGAATGGGGTAAGAAGAAGGGCGTCACCTGGGCGCCACACAAAAGCGTCGCTGTCGGACCGACCGAGATGTGCATCAAAATGAATGGAATCGAAATCGCACAAAGAGACAGCACCAGCTACGTAGGAATGACAATGACCGCCACAGGAATCGACATGACCGCATCAACATCAAAAAGAATCACCGATGCCAAGAAGACACTGTCCTGGATGAAGGGAAAAGGGTTTAATGGTTTTGGTTTTCGAACCCTGCACAGTCTATATATGTACCCAGTCTTTATTCGCTCGCAACTCGAATATGGTCTCGCAATTCGTCCGCTCACGACAGAAGAACTCCAGCCACTCCAGAAATTCCAGAACACATGCCTCCGTATCCTCTACTCAGTACCCACCTCCACATCTATCGCCTCGCTACACCTACTATCATCAGTTCCCACTATCAAAACACGTAACCTCATCCTCAATGCTGCCTACTACTACCGTCTCCACCAGTCCAACGACACTCGCAACCTCACACTCCACACATACCGCCAAGGCCTCGAACGAGACCACAGACCCGAATCCACATCACTCATCAAGCACACCCTCGCACACAACCCACACTTCCGATCACTTCCCCGCCTCGCACTCATTGTCAACCCGCTCACCGTCAACAATCGTCAACCCATGCTCATCACTCCTCGTGGATCCACCCACAAGATCCCCGAAGACACCATTGACGAATGGCACCACCAAGACATGCTCGCGCTTCAACAGAAATCCCAAGCCCGGACATCGAAAATTCTCCCAGTCCCTGCGACCCGCAAGCAGCGCCACGCGCTTGTCATGGCCGGCCCCGCAATTTCCAGACCAGTCTCCCGCACCATCCTCCTCTGGCTCCTTGGCCGTATATGCAACCACCAAGAGTGCCGCACGTGCGGCGTCGAACTGTCCCGCCAGCATGGCATTGAGTGCTCCGGCATTGAACCCGCCCTGCAAGCCGCCTTCGACAACGATCTCGGACCGCCACCAGAACTCCTCGCGCATGGAGCCACTATCATCGACGAAGCCATTAGCAAGCTGGAGTTCAAATCCGGGACCAATACAAGAATCGAAGCCACTTACCAGGCCATCAACACGATCCGACTCGCCTGCGGCGGATACAGCGAGATCATCGACGCCAGCACCGCTACGCTCCAGCAAGAGCTCGACGCCATCTTCGCGGACTACGAGGGCCTGCGAAGCATCCGAGTTCAGGCCACCGCCATCATGAACGCCCACTACAACCCAGCGAAATTCAAACCAACTTACCGAAGCGGGCCATCAAACGCACAAGCACCCCACCGCGGGGCGATCCGGAACCGAGGAGGTCGACCGAGAGGCCGTGGACGAGGCGGCTGATGCGGCGGACTTGCGCTGCTGTTGTTGGCAGATCGACATTTTCTGTCAACTTTTACATTTAACCATTTCGAAATTTTTTTTCGCGACTTAGTCGTTTTTTCTCTGTATCCTTACCAAACACGGCCCAAAAAGGGAACCGATTACCATTTTGAAAGCGCGCTTTATCAAGCAATAAAGACACACTGAAAACGTTAGGGTTAGGAAAAAAACTCTCTTGAAATTGTGTTGGTTCATTGCCAGCACCGAAATCCCCAAGAGCGCAACCACAGCAACCCACCACCAACATTCAACAGCAGCCGAGGATCTCGTCGATCTTTAAGCGTCCAAAAGCATCCGAAGAACCCGAATCAGCGAGCGTTAAGCCCGAACCGACCCCGTTTGCGTTTAGTGCATCAGCATCAGATTACGTCATCAACACCAACCTCCGAGTTGTCGTCAAAGCCGCCACCCCAGACGGCTTCACCCAGTTCGAACGAGCAACTTGGCAATTCGCAAAGAAGCTCCTCAAGTGCAAACAGATCATTGGCAATTCAGTCTGTGATTTCGAATTTCAAACGAAGAGTGCCTGTGGCAATAAAACCCCATTCGGCATCAGTCTCACGTCTATCCAGTGTAAGAACAGCGAGTGTGCCAGCAGACCCCGACTCAGAGACGCCTGTCGTAATTCTGGAATCCAAGATCTTATCGATCTCGCACTTGAATCAGCACAGCTCGAAGACCATCTCCGGGCGCATTACAATCGAAAACAGCGAAAGAAGGCAGTCCCCTTTATTCCACAGCCCGCAGGCATCAAACGCACCGTTGACGCTGTCGACTCCAGTGATTCTGAATTTGAAATTGACTTTGACTGCGAGAAAAACGAAAAAATGTCGAACCCAGCAATGAACCTTGCTGAACTCCAAAAAATGGTTCTTGAGAACAACAAACGTGTCGACGAATTTATGCGCACCATCAACACACAGATGGAAATGATCCGTGAACAGAGTGCACAATTGAAACAACAGATCGAAAACAATGCAGCCCTCCAACGTGAAATCAACGACATGCGCAACCGTCTTTCACAGCAACCCCAAACTCAACAGCCACAACAACAACAACCACAACAGCAACAACAACAACAAAAGTCCACCCGGGCTGCCAGTCGCGCTGCGCGCTCCGCCAGCCGTGGTAGACCCACTGAATCCCATGCGAATGGCCCTGTGTACCGCCCAAAAAACATGAACCGTACCCAAACGTTCAACAAAAACTTCAAAGCTGCTCCCTCGTACAAAGAGATTGCTGCCATGTCGATTCGATCAGACTTCAATGCGCCAGCCCGTGAAGGCCCAGCCCCCGTCCGTGCAGAATCCATTAAGTCGTGCTTTGTATCGCTCAGATTCTTGAAGAAGGAAGCCAAATTGAACGGACCCATGAAAGCAACACGCGCCATCTTCCGCGACACGTTCGAACTGCCGTATATCGAGGACATCAGTCCACTTGGTCGTGGATTCTCCATTGCTGAGATCTTCTTTGATGGTCGTCATGAAGCCGATATTCGTCAGAAACTCGACGCGAAGCAGATCTTGCTCAGCGATTTCAACCCGTTGGATAGTCCGCCACACCAACCGGATGCGAATGAGAACATGATGAAAGAATGCATGTGCGCGCGCCGTGCTGGGGTTTATCGCAGAGCTCGTTTTGCGCTTGTGAAGCAGGCTGCACTCGAGGGATGTGACATGGCAATGCAGGCTCGTATTCGAGAACTTGCTGCGCCAAAACAGGGTAATCAGTCAGGATCCAACTCTGAGGAAACTCAGATGGAGCAATGATTGAGCACACCAAAATCGGATTTTTGAACGCGCGAAGAAACCTCATCGGTGAAGGACACCACATTGAATCCCTCATGAAACACAAAAAGTTAGACTATTTAATCCTCGCGGATACTGGGCTCAGAAAATCGGCAACAAACCCTATGAGAAATGTGATAGCAGAAACACGCGGAGAGACTCTCATCGGCGACCCTGCTCGCGGGGTAACCAAAGCTCGTAATGGGTTGATGATGATCGATGCAACTGGCAGGCTAACGTCTATTTTCGAAATCAGTGATGACGACGGTAGATGGATGGTAGTCCGCCTTGGAGACACACTTTTAGTTAGCGCGTATTTGGCTCCCTCTGAAGGAGCAGCAACACTTACCGCATTCGATCTGATGATGACGCGGCTTCAGCAGCAGAACATCGGATCGCCAATCATTATGGTTGGAGACCTCAATGCTCGCCACATTCGTGTTGGTGATCATAGCACAGTCCCGAACTCTGGCGTAAATGGTCAACGCAGAACGTGGATTGAAAAATGGCTTGATGATGGTGACTGGCTTCGCGTCGACCCGGTCCAGGGGAAATGGACAACATGGAGCACCAACGGTGGAAAAGGGATCACTGATCTCGTCTTTGCCAATGGGCCTGGAGCCACGCGTGTCTCGAATTTAACAGTACTGGACAACGAAACCGCGATTGGCTCCGACCACCATCTCTTGACATTCGAAGTGACCGGTTTGGCCGGCTTTCGAAAACCCCCATTCGAACGCATCAACATCCGTGCTCTGCAGGGCAGAATGGATCAGTATCGTGAGGAACTTGAGAAAGGGAAGGAGAAATCAACCAAGTACTCACTGCAACAATTGAGGAAATCGAGCACCATCGACTCACGGGCCGGACCAGTCACATGGGAAGACCGCGTTCGATATTGCTGACCGTGCTTGGGACTTAGTATCTGACTGGATTCGTTCAGCTGCGAGAAAAGCCCTTGGTGTGGTTAAGTTTCATGGTGGCGCTCTCAAGGCGGATATGATTGAGGACCATCTCAAAGAGCTGATGCGTTGGCGCACTGAAGCCCAGGACGCGATGCTTGAAGCTGGACTGGACCCCATCACGGGAGAGAACGTGCCGGTAAACTTCGATATATCAACATCATTGTTCGAAAAGCAGCCAAGCGCTCGAGGAAACGCCTCTACAACGCAGTCACTGACACCAGAGTGTATGACCCGAGCGCAGAAGCCAAACGGATTGCCTGCCAACGTGCTCGTAGTCTGCGATCCAACTGCGCTCTGCGACCGGATAAAATGGATCAATACGCGCAACACTTCAAAACAACGTTTGGCTCACCCCCAAAAGGAGAAGACCAACCCAACCCCATCGCACTTGACACAACCAATCCCCGATCCCCCCGAACCCCACTCACAAAAACATCTGTCGCAGATATCATTAAGGAAGAAAACGTGCATAGCCTGGTTGCCTGGATGCCCTCAGGAAAAGCAGCTGGAGAAGATGGAATACATGGAGAGTTAGTCAAGGGACCCAAGGATCCGGAGACTGAAATCATTATCACAGCTTATCCCCTCACCCTCGCATTCCGCATCTTCACTGCACTTCTCGCAACACCCACCGAGTGGAATGTCGCCAACGTGGCACTGGTCTACAAAAACAAGGGTGATCAACATGACGTCGCCAATTATCGTCCCATATCGCTTACCTGTCGTATTCGGATGGTGGCTTCCGACGCACCGCTCAACCTCGATCGCTACTCACCCTCCACGAAATCATCGCAGCCCACCCAGACCTCCACGCAGTATACCTCGACATCCAAGCAGCTTACGATTGTACCAATCGCCCCCTCCTCTGGACAGAAATGTTCGAAAACCCGTCAGACCCCAATCCACAGATTACCCACTCAGTACTCATCCCCATCTTCAGATGCCTGTTTGACCACAACGTCGCCCGTCTACTCGTATCCGGCTCCAATCTGCAGATATCCCAGTTACCCGTGGTCTCCTACAAGGAACACTCTCAGCACCCCCCCTCTTCAACATCTCCATCAACTCGCTCCCAGCAACACTCCGTGACCTGTACCAGAATGCATGTATTCGCGTCGGACCCCACCGCATCAACTCACTCCTTTTCGCAGATGACACTACAGTTTTCGCACGCAACAAACACACACTTCAGCAAATCATCAACACAGTCGCAGAATGGGGTAAGAAGGGCGTCACCTGGGCGCCACACAAAAGCGTCGCTGTCGGACCGACCGAGATGTGCATCAAAATGAATGGAATCGAAATCGCACAAAGAGACAGCACCAGCTACGTAGGAATGACAATGACCGCCACAGGAATCGACATGACCGCATCAACATCAAAAAGAATCACCGATGCCAAGAAGACACTGTCCTGGATGAAGGGAAAAGGGTTTAATGGTTTTGGTTTTCGAACCCTGCACAGTCTATATATGTACCCAGTCTTTATTCGCTCGCAACTCGAATATGGTCTCGCAATTCGTCCGCTCACGACAGAAGAACTCCAGCCACTCCAGAAATTCCAGAACACATGCCTCCGTATCCTCTACTCAGTACCCACCTCCACATCTATCGCCTCGCTACACCTACTATCATCAGTTCCCACTATCAAAACACGTAACCTCATCCTCAATGCTGCCTACTACTACCGTCTCCACCAGTCCAACGACACTCGCAACCTCACACTCCACACATACCGCCAAGGCCTCGAACGAGACCACAGACCCGAATCCACATCACTCATCAAGCACACCCTCGCACACAACCCACACTTCCGATCACTTCCCCGCCTCGCACTCATTGTCAACCCGCTCACCGTCAACAATCGTCAACCCATGCTCATCACTCCTCGTGGATCCACCCACAAGATCCCCGAAGACACCATTGACGAATGGCACCACCAAGACATGCTCGCGCTTCAACAGAAATCCCAAGCCCGGACATCGAAAATTCTCCCAGTCCCTGCGACCCGCAAGCAGCGCCACGCGCTTGTCATGGCCGGCCCCGCAATTTCCAGACCAGTCTCCCGCACCATCCTCCTCTGGCTCCTTGGCCGTATATGCAACCACCAAGAGTGCCGCACGTGCGGCGTCGAACTGTCCCGCCAGCATGGCATTGAGTGCTCCGGCATTGAACCGCCCTGCAAGCCGCCTTCGACAACGATCTCGGACCGCCACCAGAACTCCTCGCGCATGGAGCCACTATCATCGACGAAGCCATTAGCAAGCTGGAGTTCAAATCCGGGACCAATACAAGAATCGAAGCCACTTACCAGGCCATCAACACGATCCGACTCGCCTGCGGCGGATACAGCGAGATCATCGACGCCAGCACCGCTACGCTCCAGCAAGAGCTCGACGCCATCTTCGCGGACTACGAGGGCCTGCGAAGCATCCGAGTTCAGGCCACCGCCATCATGAACGCCCACTACAACCCAGCGAAATTCAAACCAACTTACCGAAGCGGGCCATCAAACGCACAAGCACCCCACCGCGGGGCGATCCGGAACCGAGGAGGTCGACCGAGAGGCCGTGGACGAGGCGGCTGATGCGGCGGACTTGCGCTGCTGTTGTTGGCAGATCGACATTTTCTGTCAACTTTTACATTTAACCATTTCGAAATTTTTTTTCGCGACTTAGTCGTTTTTTCTCTGTATCCTTACCAAACACGGCCCAAAAAGGGAACCGATTACCATTTTGAAAGCGCGCTTTATCAAGCAATAAAGACACACTGAAAACGTTAGGGTTAGAAAAAAGTCTGTTTGAAATGTCCACGG
>JAIWWG010000140.1:0-66450 GCA_025435555.1 Chytriomyces cf. hyalinus JEL632 | reverse complement strand
CAGCATTCGACCAGCACAGATGGCTGTCTTCCAATGGGGTAACTCTCCAGTGTATTCCAATTGTTGTGGCATGTATTCATTTGCATGCCATAAACGCAAGCGCCCTCTTCATCTCACTCCTTCGTTCCACGCGTTTGGATGAATGCAGTTCAGATTTACGCACAGGGTATTTTACAGATCCAATCTCCACCTTCTTCTCTTTCTTCAAGGAATCCAACATGGCCTCCCCCTCAGTTACAAATAAATCATCCGCACGCAAACACGCCCATTCACTCGCAGCAAGGTCCTTGATCCGTTCCCGTGATTTATGAGACAATATACCCCAGTACTTTTCCTTTTTCGGGAATCCAAATTGGCTAATGTACGCTTGATGTGTTTCCATCTCGGCTTGTCGTTCGATAAAAGCAGACGCTTTTTCAACGTGTTCTTCTGGGACTGGGAAACGGACGTACCACCGGCTTTCGTGGCGTTCAAACAGGGATCCAGATTCATATTCTTGGCGTATAATGAGAATGTTGTTGTGAGGAATATCTGCTGTGGCTGGCGGCAAGTGTAACGAATGTTTCCACATGAAGGGAATATGTCTGAAGCTGCGCAGCTCTGATGCGCCCAGCGCGTTCAGGGCTGAGGGCGGTTCTTTGAGGAACGGGTGGTCTTGAATCTGTTGGAGTATCAGTTGAGCAGTGTGAGCCAGTCGAGCTTGGGCGAGCGCGTCTTGCTTTGACATTTCCTTTGGCAGAAGTAGGCGGTCTTTCGCGTTCAATATGTCCAACGCAAATGCGCTTGTTGTACTGCAGCTACTGAGTGAGGCCATTGGTAAATGCGGTTGTTGGAGGTTGACGTTATTTGTAATCAATGTGGCACAGCATACGCGGCACAGTCACGAACCGGATTCGTCAACTCAATCTGCCCCAACTCACTTCTCGCGCGCATGAAATCATTATGGATTGCTCCGTTTTGGCAGAATTTTGAATGGGTTTACTTTCTTTAATAAAATGAAGCTTAAGATAATTCGGCTCACATAATCTAAATATTTTTCTTTTCTTTTCTATTTTTTACTTTTTTGCTTTTTTGTTTTTTTTTTGTCTTTCCTTTTTTACCATCTTCTTTTTTTTGTGTCTGTCTTTCTTGGCTTCCTGCGCAGAAGAAGCACTGGTTGCTTATTTTCTGGAATGCCCCGTTTAGTTTACGATCCATTCGACTTGTTGCCATCAAATTCCTGCTGCTGCCGAGGAGTCGCGTCCAGTGAGTCGGAGTGAGTGTTGGCAAGACGCGCAGAGTCCCCAGTCTCCTCGTTGTGCAGTGGGCGCTTTTCCGGTACGGGTGATGATCCAACGGAGAGCCAAAAACTCTGGTGATGCAGTTGTTTAAAACAAAAAAAAAAGAATACAGATAAAAAAAAACAGGGTAAACTCACGATGCTGCTGATTCTTTACAAACACGGACCCAGACTTGAGAAGCCGGGGAACATGGCTGAACAAGGAAGCCTGGTGAAGTCACGCGATGTAGCGGGGTGTTTGTGCGATGACTTGGAGTTGCGAGGTCGCGCGGTTGACAATGTTGACAAGATTGTTTGGTTTGACGCGGGCGGCAAGTCTGGCAGTGGCAGCTTCGACAGCAGCGATCCCAGTCGGGTTGCTCGAGATGTGAAAACGAGCACGGGGATTGCAAGTGCGTGCGTGGAAGGAGGTAAACGGGGTGTGCCCGGCAGAGACCTTCTTGCGAAAACACTGGCAGGTTGCGGACATTGCAGCTGTGTTCATGATGGCAGCAAACATGTGTGTGCGGGTGGGAGGTGTTTGAGTTGGTCGATGGGGGGCAGAAGTGTGCGGTAGATGATTGAGGGCTTGAAAAACAGTTGGGATGTTTTGAGGAACAATTTGGCAGACAAGACGGAGCGATGGCAGCGAATTGTCGCGTATCGAATATTATTTGTAAGTGTAAACAAACAGGAGCACGCGCTGCAGCTGCATCAACTGATGGGTAATAGATATACTTGCATAAAACTGTATGCATAAGCTATAGAAGGACTCAAGCGAGCAACTGGATAATATCTGTTGAGACAGTTTGGCAGCCAAGTTTGACATTTGATGAGCAAGACGCCCATCCATCCACCTCGCATTCACAGAAAGTAACAAGACGAGGATGGAATAAAGGCTGTAAAGTTGGTGCATGATTTTCTTTGGGTTTTGGAGGATCCAGTTTTGATGATCAATGAGTTCGCACAAAAGCAGCACCGAACTGACGAAAACTACGTACAACACATCCACAATTTTCGAGATCGGCAACTGATGCATTTGAGGTGAGGCAGAGTCCAGCAAGTGACTGAATAGGTATAGCCAAGACGTTCACAATTGAAACTTGATATCCACCATACGAAGGAAGCGGTGCTGTATATTTCGCAACAAGATTGACACAGGTATAAGCTCATCACGTTCGTTGAAGCGGCGTGTCTGATTTCGTTGGTTATTTCGTTGACGAAAGATTCGAAAACATGGACACTGGACTGCTGGCACTTGTATGCATGATAGAAATAAGTCAGAAGATATCGTGCTGGCTCAGGATTTTGAGGTAACTGTTGGCTCCATGTTGGGAGGTCCCACATTTGAACTGCACACTTCTTCAAGAGCACGACAGCAGCCATGGCACCAAAACGGAAAAGAACGGGATATTTCGATCGCATGGAGATGCCTTCCGCTCGATAAATAGGAGGGCTTAAATGCCGACGGATGGGTTCATCGAAAGCGGCACAAATTGATTCCATTTCGAACGACTGGCGATGACGGATGATACGTCGGCCGCACAGCCTGGCTTCTGGTCTCGATGCCGAGTGGGGACATTGACGCAGCGAATAAGATCTTCTGCGCGTTGGGTTTCTTCGAAGGGGCGCGTCAACAATAGGGTTCAAATCTAACCAACCTGTGCAAACACAAAAATTGCAATGACAACGACGCGTTCAAAAGATGACGTTTCCAACCTGTGCCAAACAAATAATAAATGACAACAGCTGGACAGTATTTAGAGTGCATATGTTTTATCACAAAACGATGTAAATGCGACCGTTTTTGATGCTTGCAGATCCGCCTTAGTGCTGATCGGGTGGGATGGGACACCCTCTTTCTCTTTGTCTTGGATCTTGGTCTTGACGTTCTCGATGGTGTCGGAAGATTCAACCTCGAGAGTGATTGTCTTGCCGGTAAGGGTCTTTACAAAGATCTGCATCTGTTTAGTAATGGGATGGATCAGAGACGCTTGGAAGGGCACTGCCTTTGGTTTGGGGCTTCCACTTCTCGCCGGTGAAAAATTCCTGACTTTATAAACAGTACTTTCCCGTGCCAGCTGCTAAAGTTTCGCACGATAATTGTTACCCCCTTCAAGGGTAACGCTATCCTGGAGTCACCCATGCGTTCAAACACCTGTTCGCACACCACTGTCGATTTTATAGCAGCTTGATTTATCGCCACCTCCTGACGACATCTTCAACGGTCAGTGGATGAATATTTTGAAACTGAGGAGCGTTTAAGACGCGTAAAGTGCTTGTGTTAACAGATACGTCGACAACGACTCGAGGTTATCACGTCTATACGTATTTGATAAAATCTAAAAGTAAAAAAAAGTAAAAAGCGCACCAAACTCCGCAGCAGCAGCAAAGCACTGCATCAAAAATGAACAGCGCCGAATTCACCACATTCGATGAACTCACGCAATCCGAAATGCGGCGGGTTGCCATCATCTCATCGCTGGGCACGTTGATCGAGTGGTACGACTTTTTCATCTTTGGGACAATGTCCAGCACAACGGCGTCGCTGTTTTACAAGACGGGGAATCCGTATGGAGACCTGATTGCGTGGTTGGGTGCGTTTGCTGTTGGATTCATGTTTCGGCCGTTTGGTGCTTTCTTGTTTGGGTACATTGGTGCGTTGTTTGTGCTTTGCTTTATTTCTTTGCGTGCTGGGTATTCACACTCCCCCACAGGCGATAAAGTCGGACGTAAGAGCACATTCCTGATTACTCTATCCATGATGGGCGCATCAACGTTTCTCGTTGGCTGTCTGCCCACATACGACACCATCGGAGTCACGGCCGGATTCCTTCTCATTCTCCTGCGCATCATTCAGGGTCTGTCAGTGGGTGGCGAATACGGCGGCGCTGCTGCCTTTATTTGCGAAAACTGTCCTCAAGATCAACGCGGCTTTTACACATCCTTTTTACAAATGACTGCCAAACTGGGCATCTCCATGTCGCTTTTGGCCATTATTGTTTTTAAACTGTCTTTGGGGGATGTTGCGTGGTTGCAGTATGGCTGGAGATTTCCGTTCTTGGTGTCCATCTTTTTGGTTGGCTTGTCCGTTTACGTGCGGTTCAATTTGAAGGAGTCTCCAATGTTTATGGAAGCGAAAAGGGAAGGTGGTGTCGTGGGAAATCCGTTGGTTGAAGCCATCTGTCTGCCGTACAATCTGTACTACATGTTTGTCGCTCTTGCGGCAGTGATGGGCCAAGGAATCACATTCCAGACGGCGAATTTTTACGCCCTCACATTTCTTCAGTCCACCATCAAAGTCCCTCAAATGACATCGTACATCATTATGCTGATTGCACTGCTGGGAACCATACCGTTTCAGATTCTGTTTGGCTGGACGTCCGACAAGGTTGGGCGGAAACCCATGATTCTGACTGGCGTGGCGCTGAGTGCGTTCTTCTTGTATCCGCTATTCTATGGAGTCTATGCATGCCGGCCGTATGAAAAAAATGACCCGAAACAGCCGTTTCGCGAAAACTATGATCCAGTCCTGATTTGCTTCTATCTCTGGATCTTGAATGTATTTGGTGCAGCCGCGTATGCGCCGATGGCAGCGTTTCTTGTAGAACTGTTTCCAACTGGGATTCGGTATACATGTGTCTCGATTCCATATCACATTGGAAACGGGATTTTCGGGGGTCTTGTGACTGTCGTGGCAGTTTCGATTTCAACTGCAACGCGGAATGTGTTTGGAGGCCTTTTTTACCCGATCGGTGTTTGTTCGTTTGGGTTCTTTACGACATTGCTGTTTGCGCCGGAGACACTTGGGCGAGATATTCGGAAAATCAAGAAGGGTTCTGCACCGCGGTTGAATGGAGTGGATGAGCGGAGTGGATATTCCGAGTTGCAACGACGAAGTGGGTTTGTGTCTGCTTCTTGACCCCAAAGCCAAACCCTTGTTTTTTTTTTGGTTGTTTTCTTGGCCCATTTTTTTTTTTGTTGTTGTTTTTTCGCATGGCATCGCATTGCTTGACTTTTTATTTCCTTTTCTTGTGTATTCTTCTTGGCTCTTGTTGGACATGTGTGTATTGCTTTGCACTTTTATATGTGTAGTTGTTGGACAGTATTTAGTGTGTAAAATAAACGAATGACAAATGTTTTTCACTCAATCAGAGAAGAAAGGTTGGGAGAGTGGGAAAACACGTGGGTTGCGTGTGACCCAAACAAGGAAAGTCATTCCGGCTGATGTGAGTGGGAGACAGAGAGAGAGTGGGAGTCAGACGCGTGTCCAAACAAACAATGTAAACAAACAAACAATGTAAACAAACAAACAAACAAACAAACACTGAATGTAAACAATCAGGTTTGTCACATTTGTCTTGGACCCCTTTCTTTTTGATTTTTGATTTGACGAGGAAGGAGGTGGCTTTAAAGTGCCACCTTGATATTAAAGTATCACCTGATCAATGTAAAATTCACATGCCCATTTTGTGACAATTTTAAATTTAAAAATAAATAAATGGGAAATAAAAGAAAGCAAAATAAAAACAAAATAAAAAAAAGAGAAGACAGACAGACAGAAATGCAGATCGCCGTCATTGCCGCCGTTGTCGCTTCCATCGCATCCGTTGTTGATGCCTGGGGAAGTCTCGGTCATTCCGTCACGGGAACCATTGCGCAGAAGGTGTGTTCGCTCTCTTACAAACCTGTATCATATATCTCACTCCTTCCCTGTCAGTATCTCAACAGCAACGCAGTCAAGATGGTATCAAACCTCGTCGAGAGCAAGTATGCAGGCTCTCTTGCAGGAGACAGTACGTACAACCATTGCATTGCGATTGCCAAGCCTAATGAATATCATCATCACAGCCGCAAACTGGGCCGACACTAACGGTCGCACGTTGATCAAGGAGAGCGCCGAGTGGCACTACGTCGACATGATGGCGGCTGTGCCAAAAAGCTGTGGATACGTCCAAAGCGACTGTGTGGGGAGAACCTGCATCATTGCCGCCATCACCGACCAGACGAAAATTTTGTTGGATGCAAAATGTGCCAAGTCGACCGCAACGACTCAAGCTGTTCAGTTGTGAGTTGCGAAGGTACCTGTGTGAGAGAGAAAGGAATGCTGATCCATCTACCCCATTTGCTTTAGCTTGGCCCACTTTCTCGGAGACATCACGCAGCCTCTTCACAACTGGTTTGTGCAACGCAAACGCATGAGTTTTGAGAAATCTGAATGCAAAAATCTTAACCCCTTTTTCTCAAAACAGCAACCGTGACCGTGGGGGCAACGACGCCAAACTGACCTACAACGGCCAGCAAAGCAACTTCCACAAGATCCACGACACCAACATCCCAGTCAGTTACGCCACCGAGAACGGTCTCTCTGGAACCGATGCTGCCGGCCTTGCCAAGCTGGTGGACTCCAAGTACGCGTCCAAGATGAACAGCTACACGTCAGCCACGTTTATCGACCTGCAGAGCGTTGATTCGGCCAACAACTTGCTCGGAGCTATTGCCATGGCCAGTGATGCCAACGCGTTGGATTGCAACAAGAATGCGTTCTGGGGTTTGTATGATCAGAACCCGAACCAAGACTTTTCTGGTGCCTACTATGATGCGGTGAGCTCTTTTTTCTTTTAGTTTTTGAGAAAAGATTCACTTATTTCTCTCGTTTTGATTCAATTCTTTTGCAGACAAAGGACTTTTTGATTGAGCAGATCGCAAAGGGCGGTTACAGAGTATGTTAATACTCGTTGGGATACATCTCGATCATTGCGCTAACTTCAAATCTATTCCAGTCTGCTGCTTGGATGAACGCCATTGCAAACGCCTGTGCCGGCACGACCCCAGAACCAAGCCCCACCAAAACCACCGTCACAAGCGCAAAGACCACTACAACTACCAACTCAAAGTCTACCAGCAGCACAAAAACCAAGACCACCACCTCTAGCACCAAAGCCGCAGCCAAATGCGCGCACAGTGAATGTGTCGCTGGAGCCAAGTTGACGAGCACGTGCAGTGTTTGTGCTGGTCTCGTGTCCAAACAGGATTCATACTGCACAGCGACAAGTTGGGATGATATTTGTGTGGATCTTGCGGTTCAAGTGTGTGGGATCCAGTGTTAACAGTGATGTTCATGTGTGTGTGTGCTTAAAGAATAAAATGAAGATTTCAGTGTAATAATGCCGCTTTTTGGATGTGAGCTTGTGAAGAGACCAGACTCAGTTCATGCACGGTGCTGCTACTGCTGCTGCTACTTGATCATAATGATGACTGCGCCTGTCTCGTCGCATAAATAAATGCCATTCACTGAAGGCAGGTTTACATACGCTGATGGGCACATGTTCGTTGATTTGATGCAATTTGCCGCGTGACCAATTTTTGAAAATTGAAAACCCAAGTCCACACAGAAAATTGATCACTGCAAACTGCTAAGCACAAACGAGAAATAGTCACAATTGGGGGTGATCAGAATTCCAGTCAGAAAATGCACTTCGCCAACTCCGCACTCGCTCTCGCAGTCCTTGCTGCTGCAGCCGTCTCCCAAGTCGCAGCCGCATGCCAGCCCATCAAGAGCGTCATGACCATTGTCCTTGAGAACCAGGACGGATCCACCATCCTGGCTGACTCCTACATGGGCAGCACACTCGTCAAGAAGGGGTACCTGCTCAACAACTTTTACGGCGTCACTCACCCGTCCCAGCCAAACTACATTGCCATGATCTCCGGAAGCAGAAACATGTGTCTGCTTGACTTTGACTGCAAGATTGGCGCTGTGAGTATCACACAATCAAGAAATACCAATGAAACTGACACGTTCTCCCCACCAACAGAACTCGGTCGTTGACCTCCTCGAGCAAAAAGGCAAGACGTGGAAATCATACCAAGAATCCTACCCAGGAAACTGCTTCACCGGCACATCCTCCGGCACATACCGCCGCAAACACAACCCCTTCATGTCCTTCAACAACATCCGCGGGAACCCCACCCGTTGCGCCAACATTGTCAATTCGGACCAACTCACCCGTGACGCGGCTGCTGGAAAGCTTCCAAATTACATTTTCTACACACCTGATATGAACAATGACGGACATGATACGAGCGCGTCGTATGCTTCCAACTGGCTCAAGACGTTTTTGGAGCCTAAATTGGTGGACCCTGCATTTGCGAATGTGTTGTTTCACGTTGTGTTTGATGAGTCGGAGACGTATTTTGGGCCAAACCATATCTGTGTGTATTTTAATTTTTGATTCTGTTTGTATTTCTTTATTCAAGCGTATTTACTCTGTCTTTCAACAGACTCGATTCTCCTCGGAAAGGGCATCAAGGGAGCAGGTCTTGTCGACAATGCGCACTATGACCACTACAGCTTCTTGGCTACCCTTGAAGGCATCTTTGACCTTGGAAACTTGGACAAGCATGACAAGGATGCTGTCAGAATTCCACTCAGCTGTTGAAGTGTGTTGTGAGGAAATGTAGAGTAAATCTAAAGAAGTAAAAGACGCGGTGAAGAATCAAAGTGCGGCTTACAAAATGAACTGCCAATGAGACTTTCGGCTGTTGTGTGTCTGCGTGTAAATATCTGATATTTACTTTCAAATCTACTATTTAATAGGATCGATGATAATCCGAACAAACATGACAAGGATGTTGAGTACATATATAGTTCAATTGGTAAATGTATTTCGAGTCGCGCGCGATGTTTAATTTATTTTTCTATTCCGACAGCGGCCCACCATCAATCAAGCCTTGCAAGTTCCCCGCTTAAGCCCACCCAAGTTTCCACGACAGTGGCGGCTTGCACAATGATCATCGGCCCAGCATGAAACACCGTCAGGGACAAGCTTGCAGTAGTCGTATCCGGCATACCCAGACACGCCGGCTTGACCGTCTGGCTTGTTGCGGCAACATGCTTTATGGCCCGTGGCACCCCAGTACGCGCAGATGGACGAGTAGCAGTCAAAGTAATCACCACATTCGTCACCGTCATTTCTTTGGCGCTTGTAACCGCAAACGGCACCCTTGGCACCCCAAGGAGTGATTCCCCAGTGGCGGCCGTCTTTAAGCCAGCAGACGCCGTTGTTCCATGTAAAGTAGGTGCATTGGTTGGATTCCAAGCATTTGCGGCCACACTGTTCACCGGGGATGTTGTAGTGGGCGTAGTCGCCGCCGTTAAAGTCGCAGTCCATGGCCCATTGGATCTTGCCGTTGCCGTCGCCGTCGTGCCAGTCTTGGGCGAGGGTGGAGGAGACGAGGGTGACTGCGGCAAAGAGAGCTTTGGTGAATTGCATGTTTTGTTTGTTTGTTTGTTTGTTTGTTTGTTTGTTTGTTTGTTTGTTTGTTTTGGTGGGTTGTTGGGTTGTTGGGTTGTTGGTGTTTTGGGGGGATGATTTTTATATTGTTTGGATTGACTGGGCTTGAGTTGTTTGCAAGTCAGTTTGATTGTTTACAATTGATTGATTGAAATTCACTTGAGCGAATCTATCTCCAAACAAAGAAACAAAACTGGGCAATTTGTTGCGCAACAAGTAAGATTCTCAACACCAGAATCGGCATCAAGACCTCCTTCGGTATCGCCAGTAATGGATCTTCCGGCTCACTCATTGTCGACAATGTGAAGTTCGACAACACGCCCACTGCAGTGACGGACTCTGGGGAAGTTGTGCTGTTTGGAAACACGGTGGTCAAGTCATGGGGACAGGGAGTCTATTTTGGCGGTGACTCACCGTTCCGCATGCAGGGTCGCTTGGACGGCATTGAGAAGCCCACTGAATTACTGGACGCGAGTGGCAAATTTTTCGAAAGGAGCAAGCCACAATACAAGGACCTGCCTGCGTCCGCGTTTCTTAGTGTGAAAAGTGCCGGAGCGAGAGGTGTGTGCGCCTTACTTCTTTTTTGTTTTTCTAGAAAGTATTTCTTATCGCTCATTTTCTCCCCGTTCTTTTTTATCAGGTGACGGTGCTACCGACGACACGGACGTCATTCAAAGAGTACTCAACTCTGCTTCCTCATCGCAAGTTGTTTTCTTTGACCATGGTGCCTACATTGTGTCTCGTACCATTCTTGTCCCGAAAGGCGTCCGTATCGTTGGTGAAGCTTGGCCCATCATTATGGCAAAGGGTGCTGCGTTCCAGAATCCAGCAGCCCCAGTTCCAGTATTTCAAGTGGGTTCTGCAGGGGATGTCGGGTCGGTTGAAATCTCGGATCTCATGTTTGGTAATATCTGGGAGAACAACGTGTACAATTCACTGAAACAAAACTGATTCTTTTGTTGTCATACAGAAACTTCTGGCGCGCAACCAGGTTCTATTCTCATCCAATTCAACATGAAACCGAGTTCCCCCGGTGCTACGGGTATGTGGGATGTGCACGGAAGAGTTGGTGGAACGGTTGGAAGTCATTTGCAGCAGGCCGAGTGCTTGCATGGAAGCTTAAACTACGAATCTTGCTCCGGACCTTTCCTGATGATGCACATTACAAAGTCAGCCGGAGTCTACATTGAAAACTCGTGGATGTGGACAGCCGACCACGATTTGGACTCTGGCGGCAGCGCTCAAGTCAGCATCTTCACAGGAAGAGGAGTTCTCATTGAAAGCGAGTCGCCTGTCTGGCTGTATGGAACCGCTGCTGAACATAATCAGATGTACAACTACCAGTTCTCAGGAGCTTCCAACATTTTTGCCGCTATGCTTCAATCCGAGACTCCATACTACCAGGGCACCCCAGACGCGTTAACGCCGTTTAAACCCAACCCCACCTACAATGACCCCGATTTCTCCAATTGCCTTCCAGGAAGCAAATCGTGCGTCCGATCCTGGGGACTTCGTATTGTCCAGTCGAGCAACATTATGATTTATGGAGCAGGGCTGTACAGCTTTTTTGAAAACTATGGACAGGCGTGTATCGACGCACTTTCGTGTCAAGATAACATGGTTTCCATCGAGTCCAGTCGAGGAGTGAGCATGTTCAATCTCAACACTGTAGGGACATCCAATATGATTGCAATCAATTCTGTCCCTTCTCTTCCTGCGGAAACGCTCCATGCGACTTTTTGCTCAACGCTTGCCATGTTTGGTAAGAGTATTTGAACTTGCGCATGCTTAGTTCTTAACATGTTTTTTGAAATTATGACAGTCATTGCTGGAAAGTCATCAGGAGACCTGCCACCCACCCCTAGCACCCCCAAAATGAATCCGACCATTCTGGGTGGTAGGACACAACCCCAACACCATGGAAGAAGTCCAAAAATTCATCGATCAAGGCGCAAACGCACTTGAACCCGACTTTGCATACCGGTCGTACGAAGGTGGAGCCATTGCCATTTGCCACTCGGCCAACGCAGAAAAAGAATGCGGAACGCAAGATCAAACTGCTCAAGACTATCTCAACAAGCTTCGTGAAAAGTTGACGGCACAGCCGGGCAAGATTTCAACCATTATGTTGGATATCAAGACTTCGCTGGTTCGAGCGCCGACCGCGTTTAATGCGCCCATGAAGCTGATGAGCATGATTCATGACTTGACGAAATCCATTCCGTTGAACATTATGTACTCTGTGTCTTCTTTGGATGAGGCGAAAGTGTTTTTCACTCCTGAATTTGTGAAAGGATTGGGATCTAAGGAAGGACTCTACATTGACTATGAGAACCAGCCACAAGTTGTTTTGGTGCGTTCGCTTTCTTGCTCGGCGGAATATCAACAGAAAATTAACAAATAACCACAGGATTACTACAAATCCATCAAGGCACCACGTTACGGATACGGTAACGGAATTTCCTTTGCAAACCCAGCTCAAGATCTTTGGGCCCCAAATATTCGTCCTTCCATTCGAGAAGCAGCTTGGTACCAAGCAGCTACTGGACAGGGACAATCCGTCGGAACTTGGACCAGCAATGCGCGTACCGATCAACTAGACTTTATCCGTGGCGGAGTCAGCTCCATTATTGTAGATACTTCAAAAGGCTCATCAGACCCATACGTGCGTGGGATCCAATCTTTGGTGAATCTGATCAAGTTGAACTCTGAAGTCAAAAGTCTCGTTCGCTTTGGGACAATCAAAGATAACCTGTGGACATCGAATCTGGGCCGATACGGACTTTCCATCAACGTCGCTCAAGCAGTTAAAACGGTGGGACGTGATCGTGATCTCGTCACCTTCACGCTTGTTGGCGCCAAAGGTCAAGCATCGTGTATTGTGGACTACTCATATGCGAACCGTTTGGACATTGACAACCCCACGTACGCGACCATTATCTCAGAAGACCTTGGAAAACTCAGCAAAATTATTGTAGAGAGCCCAGTGTACAAAAATGATTGTAGGCGTCGTCAGTGCTTCATACAAGCAAGACGTGCAGTTTTCCGATTTCGCCGACATTTCTAACGGAAAAACTGAAGTCGCTCTGCAAGCATCCACATGCCCGGGACTTTACCCTTGCAAAGGCGCTGCTGCGGGGGCTACCTGCAAACAGAACCGCGACTGCCAGAACAGAGCGTGTGGGCGATTTGGGAAAGGTGGTGACTACCAATGTTGTCCCAGAGCAACTCTTGAAGTCTGGGGTACAAGTGATTACTGTATGGGGGTTGTAACGGGTACAAGCTGCCATACCGATGCCAAATGCGCGTCAGGTTACTGCAAGGACAGCGTTTGCACGGAGCGAAAACAAAATGGAGAAAGTAAGGGGTCTTTTATTTTGTTTTCCTTTGCGCTTTGCTGATGAGCCAATCTTTTTTTTTGATACAGAATGTTCAGATAGCGATGATTGTTTGAATCATGCGTGTGGTGGCAGCAGCTCCAAAATCTGCTGCTTATCCAGTCGTCTCAACAGCGGTCTCTGTGCTAATGACAGCTGTAACGATGCTGATTGCGAGTTTGGATGCTGTGGTACGTCTTGCTGCCGTGACCCTTGTGCGAGCTGCAGGTACGGTTGCTGTCTTGGTTTATGCTGCGATGGTCCACCGCAGAGGTAGAGTTTTGATGCAGATGATTTCGGAAGGAAAAAATAGTTTTCCAAAGAGACGGAATTTTTGTCCGAATAAAGGTGTTCTTTTTAGATTATTTTTAGTAAATTTTACCCTGAGTCCGACGCGGCTGCGGCCGCGTCCACGAAATGCTTTAAATGACTCGAGTTTTTTACCATTTCAGTAATATATTACCGTGTTATGATTCTCAATTCTTCCGCAGCGCAGAACCTCCCGTGCAAAGTCGTATAAACAACTGCAGGGCCTCCAAGATGCAAAAGAGCACACAACTAAACTAATAACACGCTTTATTGTCGATCCAACGCCTGCAAGAAGCGAATAAACACGTCGTGATTTTGCAACAATAAATTGTAAATCCTAGAATTGCCAGTCAGAAGTTCTTCAACTGTCGCAGTATGCTTGTCTGTCCTCGTAAATAACGCGACTGGAAAGGCAGCAGGTTTTCCTTCTGCCCGTAGCAATGCCACATGCCTTGTTCAAGAAATCATCATTAAGTGAACAAACTAGAGATCAAACAAAACCTTCCCTCATTAGTACCTGAAAGATTGAGTAAGTTCAAAACACGTATATTCTACCGAGTCGCGCAAACTTTAAAACAAGTTTGCGTAGAATACTTCAGATACTGCTTTATTCACTCTTAGTAGTAAATAGCGCCGCAGATCATGTACAATAATATCGCTCTACCTCTGCAGTGGGCCATCGCAGCATGAACCAAGGCAGCAGCCGTACTTGCAGCTCGCACATGGATCACGGCAGCAAGACGTACCACAACATCCAAACTCGCAATCAGCATCGTTACAGCTGTCGTTTGCGCAGAATGCGCCGTTGACATGACTGGATAAACAGCAAATCTTTCGGCCTTCAGCTGTACCACATGCATGATTCAAGCAATCATCGCTTTTTGAGCACTCTGGGAATCAAATTGAAAGAGGAAAGAAAGGTTTCCTCATCAGAACCCCAAAAAATTAACTGATAAGTAAAAATAAAGACATACTTTCTCCATTCTGCTTTCGCTCTGTGCATACGCTGTTCTTACAGTAACCTGACGCGCACTTGGCATCTGTATGACAACTCGTACCCGTTACAACCCCCATACAGTAGTCGCTCCCGCCCCAGTTTTCAAGTGTTGCTCTGGGACAGCATTGGTAGTCGCCACCTTTCCCAAATCGCCCACAAGCTCTGTTCTGGCAGTCGCGGTTCTTTTTGCAGGGAGAACCCATGGCAGTGCCTTTGCAAGGGTAAAGTCCTGTGCAGCTTGGTCGTTGCAGCTTGACTTCTGTTTTCCCGGCTGAGATGTCTGTGAAATCAGCAAACTCCATATCTTGCGAGTACCAGGAACTGACTACGCGGATATTCATTTTCGTTGCAACTGGGCTGTCTACGATGATTTTGCTCAGTGTTCCAAGGTCCTCTGAGACAATAGTTGCATAAGTCGGGTCGTCAGGGTCCAATCGGTGCGCATACGAGTAGTCGACAACACACGATGCTTGGCCATTGGCGCCAACCAGTGTGAGCGTGATAAGATTACGGTTGGGTCCCACTTTTTCGACATATTCAGGCACGTTGATTGCAAGTCCGTATCGACCCAGATTCGATGTCCACAAGTTGTCTTTGATGCTTCCCAATCGAACGAGGCTTTTCACTTCAGAGTTCAACTTGATGAGATTTACCAAGGATTGGATGCCGCGCACGTATGGATCCGATGAGCTTTTTGAAGTATCCACAATAATGGAACTCGCTCCGCCGCGAATAAAGTCTAGTTGGTCGGTACGTGCGTTGCTGGTCCAAGTTCCGACAGATTGACCCTGTCCAGTAGCTGCTTGGTACCAAGATGCTTCTCGAATGGAGGGACGAATATTTGGGGCCCAAATATCTTGTCCCGGGTTCGCAAAGGAAATTCCATTTCCGTAACCGTAGCGAGGCGCGTTGATGGATTTGTAGTAATCCTAAATTAGAACCAGTCATTTTTTGTTAAAAATCCACTGAGCCAAGAACAGAAATGGACTCACCAATACAACTTGTGGCTGGTTTTCGTAGTCAATGTAAATTCCTTCCTTGGGTCCCAAGTTCTTTACAAATTCTGGTGTAAAGAACACTTTCGCCTCATCCAACGAAGACACAGAGTACATAATATTCAAGGGAATATCTTTAGTCAAGTCATGAATCATGCTCATCAGCTTCATGGGCGCATTAAACGCAGTCGGCGCTCGAACCAGTGAAGTCTTGATGTCCAACATGATGGTTGAAATCTTGCGGCTTTGCTGCGTAAGTTTTTCGCGAAGCTTGTTTAGATAGTCCTGAGCAGTTTGATCCTGTGCTCCACATTCTGTTGAAGCGTCCACAAAGTGGCAGATGGCAATCGCCCCACCTCCGTTGGATCTGTACCCAAAGTCAGGTTCAAGTGCGTTGGCACCTTGGTCGATAAACTTTTGCACTTCCTCCATGCTGTTGGGGTTGTGTCCTACTATCCAGAATGGACGGATTCTTTTTGAGGGACGAGTAATGGGTGGCTGTACTGACGATACGTCAGAAACTGAAATGTTTTTCCAAAACGTGCATCAGAAACTGATTTGAAATGATACACAGCATGAGAAGGAATACGCACCAAACATGGCAAGCGTTGAGCAGTAAGTTGCATTGAGAGGTTCAGCGGGCACACGTGGCTCCGAGTCTATCGAAATCATGTTTGATGTTCCAACTGTGTGAAGATTGAACATGGTCACTTTGCTGGCCTCAATGGAGACCATATTATCTTGACAGGAAAGCGTGCCAATGCACAATTGCGCGTAGTTTTCAAAGAAGCTGTACAGCCCTGCTCCGTAAATCATAATGTTGCTCGACTGGACAACGCGAAGACCCCAGGATCGGACGCATGATTTGCTTCCTGGGAGACAGTTGGAGAAGTCGGGGTCGTTGTAGTCGGCGTTCGTTTTGAAGGGTGTTAACGCGTCTGGGGTGCCTTGGTAGTATGGAGTTTCGGATTGAAGCATAGCGGCAAAGATGTTGGAAGCTCCTGAGAACTGGTAGTTGTACATCTGATTATGCTCTGCAGCAGTACCATACAACCACACTGGCGACTCGCTTTCAATGAGAACTCCTCTTCCTGTGAAGATGCTGACTCTTGTGCTACCGCCAGAGTCCAAATCGTGGTCGGCTGTCCACATCCACGAGTTTTCAATGTAGACTCCGGCTGACTTTGTAATGTGCATCATCAGGAAAGGTCCGGAGCAAGATTCGTAGTTTAAGCTTCCATGCAAGCACTCGCCCTGCTGCAAGTGACTTCCAATCGTTCCACCAACTCTTCCGTGGACATCCCACATTCCCGTAGCGCCAGGGGAGCTCGATTTCATGTTGAATTGGATGAGAATAGCACCTGGTTGAGGGCCAGAAGTTTCTATATAACAACAAAAGAATCAGTTTTGTTTCAGTGAATTGCACACGTTGTTCTCCCAGATATTACCAAACATGAGATCCGAGATTTCAACCGACCCCACGTCCCCGACGTTACCCACTTGGAACACTGGAACAGGAGCTGTTGGATTCTGGAATGCGGCACCCTTTGCCATGATGATGGGCCAAGCTTCACCAACAATGCGGACACCCTTCGGTACAAGAATGGTACGCGACACAAGGTAGGCACCATGATCAAAAAAGACAACGTGCGATGAGGAAGCAGAGTTGAGCACGTTTTGAATGGCATCCGTGTCGTCGGTAGAACCGTCGCCTAAAAGACAAAAGAGAAATGGTCAGGAGAGCGATGAGAAAATTTCCGGAAAAAAAAAGCGCACACACCTTTAGCTCCGGCACTTTTCACGCTGAGAAATGCGGAAGCAGGCAGGTCCTTGTATTGCGGTTTGCTCTTTTCGAAAAATTTGCCGGTCGTGTCCAGTAATTCAGCTGGCTTCTCAATGTTGTCCAGGCTCCCCCGCATGCGGAACGGTGGGAACTGTGAGCTGCCGTCAGAATAAAATCCCTGGCCCCATGACTTGACAACAGTGTTCCCAAAAAGAACAACTTCTCCAGAGTCCGTCACTGCACTGGGCGTGTTGTCGAAAATCACATTGTCGACAATGAGCGAGCCAGCCGATCCGTTGTTGGCGATCCCGAATGAAGTCTTGATGCCAACTCCCGTGTTGGATATCTTACAGTCCAGCAAGATAACCGATCCAACGTCTTGTTTGCCGCTTGTTGGATTGACAACGCTCATGTCAACTCCAGTGCCACAGTTGTTGATTTGAAGGGACTTGAAGACCCATCCCCAGTCCCAACTCATCGTGACGGCAGTGTTACATCCGTTGAAGACAATGTTACGCGTTGTAAACTGCTGGTTTCCAACATCCATTCCAATGTCTCCGCCGTTTAAGACAATGTCGGTGAAAAAGCCCCCGGAGCCTTGCATTTGATTGTAGGCATGGTTAGATTGGGCAGAATACAAGCAAAAGAACGCGCTATTAAAAGGACAAACCGTTTTCAATAAAGATTCCCTTCTGCTTCGTTTCAGGTGAAGCCGGGGCCATTGTGATTTCAATGTTTTGAAGACTGGTTGCTTGGGAAACTTGCCAGTGAATGGCGCCAATCAAGGCCGTGGCAGGAAGTCCAGTCAGGTCGATTTTCAAGTTGCGAATCTGCCTGAAGAAGTTGTTCTGGTTCACAAACCAGTTTACTCCGCCAGGACCATATGGATCGGCATCAATGACATAAGTGAACCACGGTGTCTTCATTTCAAAGTTGGCGGCAGCTTTGATGGTGGGAAGTTGATTGGCGTCTCCAATCATGAAGGTGTAGTAGTACTGGATGAGCGGAGCAGACACGAGGTACGTGCCAGGAGGAAAGTAAATGATAGCTGGTGTGGCCGTGGTGGAGTCACAACCCAGACCGCAGCGTTTTCCCTCCGTGATAGCTTTGTTGATGGCGGCTGTATCATCGGTGATACCGTCACCTGGTAATGCAGCAAGGGATGCCTTAGAAAACAGATGGACAAGGTCAAGGTCAATCAAGAGGAAGGGTGTACCCATGGCGCCATACGCGCGAACATCTCTGAATACGGTGTATGCGCTGTCACCGCCAAAGGGCAACACTCCCTGGTGCTTGATGTCTTGGAGCCAGAAGCTGGCGTGGCTCAGGCCTACCAGCGATAGCACGAACAGAAGGAGTTGCATCGTTCTTGCAAAATTCCAAGTATGTGAATTGGTATGACGTGGGGCCGAGTGCCTATTTGTATCGCCTCTGGAAATGATTAAACACCAAGCCGGCCTCGTACAAAGGGGCTTGCCTGGGAATGGCGCACTCCGCTTGAGATGGCGTGGCTACCTCGCTTAGCTGCCCCGCACTCTCGCCCCTCCTCTTTCCGTCTCACCGCATCCCAGGGCAGGTTCTTGCCCCACTGTCTCCCAGTCGGCATGCCCTATTAACCCTGTCTGTTCGTAGTCACGCGTCCAATCATCCCAAAAACGTCCAATCTGAGTCACTCTCCGACGCAAAAGCCAAAAGTCTGAATTGAAAATTCCGGCTAAATTGGTTTGTGTACCGCAATTTTTTTACGCAAAGCTTGCAGCAAGCATTCCATCGCGTTCGCGCAGCACTCGACTGGATTGTAACTCGTTGCGTGGCATCCAAACGCAAGGCAGCTTCACTCGCGCACATGCCGTTGTTTTGCGTCACTGCTGCACAACGTGATCCAATTTACAAACGTTCAATGGAGATTCGCTCAAGGGAAAAATTCCCAATAAAGCCCCAATCAATTTGCGTCGCGTCTGCTGTCGACGCTTGAAATCCAGCCGTAACGGTATAAAAACCGTCTGAGGCAAAAACAACAACTGTAACCACCAAAAAACAAGCATGCAACTCACCAAAGTTCTCCTCGTCTCAGTCACGCTCGTCTCCTCCACCTTGGCCCAAGACTTTTACTGGAACGCCGGCGACGGAAACGGCAAGATCCAATGGGCCCCCAACTGCGACTTCAACGGCGGCGACTACGCCCACTACAATGTTCCAGCCGAACAGTGTGGCGGCAAATGCTTGGAATCCAACAAGTGCACCTACTTTACATGGGGCAGTGGTATATGCTGGCTGAAGGATGCCCGCCTATGGGGATTCGGGCCAACGAGTGCCAACGGTGCTGTCTGCGGATACAAAGTCCTGCAATCTGAACCGGGTGCCGCGTGTGGCGATTACTTTGACTGCTACTCCTCCATCTGCGCATATTGGGGTGCTACGGGCAACAAGGGCTGTTGCCGCAATAAGCCAGACGGTGCTGCCGGCGTGACAATGTATGCTGGATACGACTACTGCAAGCTCGTGCCGAACGGTGTTTCATGTTGGACCGATTCCCAGTGTGCAAGCGGCCACTGCCGTGGAAACGCGGCTGGGTTTAAGAAGGGGACGTGCAATTGGTAAAATAAATATACCTGTGGTCTGCACGCGTTATTCGTATGCTTAATGGCCCAACTACGAGATGGAATGCAATGAACAAAACGCACTATTTCCATATGCACCAACAGAGCCACTGCCATAACAAGAACGCTTGCATCAACTGTCAGTACCTCGAGAAAAACTCTTGCATAGCGTTTCCTGATATCATCACGGGTGGGCGAACCCGAGTTCAATCTTCGGTAAAGCTTGATTCTGCGTGATGAGGCTAATCCACTCTCGAACGCGAGTGTTTATTGAACTGTTGAGGTAGCTATAGCCATTGTCCACACCGCCTGTTTTTCCTTTTCTGTCGAACCAAAGTATTGTGGCATATAGATACTTTTTGGTAAGTAAAAAAAGCGTATTCAAAAGAAGAGGCAGCATTCATATTGATACACAACAATCATATAAATTAAGCTCAAGCACTTGTGACGAAATGTCCCGGCGCGGCAGCAAGTGTCTCCCGGTTTGCAGCCTCTTCCTTGTCCAGAGTGTTGGCACCAGCCTTTTCCATGTTTTCAATATCACGTCCCATCGTCTCTGGCACAAGAGCCAGGCAAACAATGGAAGTGATCCCGGCACAAACGATCGGGAAAAACAGTCCACCGTATCGGTTTCCGGTCGCAGTTGCAACAGTGACACCCAATACTGGAACAAGACCTCCAAAGATTCCGTTTCCAATGTGGTACGGCAGCGACATGGACGTGTATCGGATGGAAGTTGGGAACAGTTCCACCAAGAAAGCGGCAATGGGACCATATGCCATCGTGACAAAGATGATCATCATCCAGACAATGAATCCAAGCATAGCAGGGCTGTACTCGTCACGGAATGCTTCAGTGGCCTTGTTGTTTTCGTATGGACGGAAGTAATAAAGACCCATGTACATTGGGTAAAAGAACACAGCTCCCGCAGTGATTCCAACCAACAAGAATGGTTTGCGTCCGTATCTGTCGGACAACCAACCCACAAGTGTAAAGAATGGAAGTGCGAGAATGCATGCAATCATGACAACCAGGTACGACGTAATCAGCGGTGTCTTGAGGGTAGTTTGAATGAATGTCAATGCATAAAACTGGGCCGTGTACCAAACGCAGCCTTGACCCATTGTAGCACCAAACAGAGCCAAGATGACGTAGTACAAGTTGTAAGGTCTCAGGAAAGATTCAACGAGCGGGTTCTTGGCGACTTTTCCCTTCAGTCTCGCTTCGGCGAAAAGTGGCGACTCCTTCATCTTGAGACGGATGTACAGCGAAACGGCAATCATAAAGATGGAAATGAGGAAGGGGAACCGCCATCCATACTGAGCCCATCGAGCCTCTCCCAACGAGACACGGAAAATGAGAATGATAGCAAGTGCAAGAATGAGACCGCCTGTGGCCGTGCTCTGCAAAAAACTGGTCCAGAAACCTCGCTCCTTGTGAGGACAGTGTTCCGCAATGTAACTCGCAGCGCCACCATACTCTCCACCAATGGCGAGACCTTGAATGATACGCAGGATAATGAGAATCACACCGGCAGCTGGACCAATGTTGTCGTATGTGGGCAGACACCCGCACAGCACCGTGCACACACCCATTGTCACGAGCGTGAGAGCGAACGTGTATTTGCGGCCCACTTTGTCGCCTGTTTTTGAGAGTATCATGATTCAGAAAAACACAGTTTGGAACGAGAGAACGAGAAAGATCGTGTTTACCAATGTATCCGAACACCAAGGCTCCGAAGGGTCTGAAAATGAAGCCAACGGCGTTCGCAGCCAGCCAAGCAATGATATCACCGGTGGGAGTCCCGGTCTTGTAGAACAGCGAAGCGGTGGTGCTTGCCATGGATCCAAAGACGAAGAAGTCATACCACTCAATGAGCGTGCCCACGCAGGAGGCGATGACGATCTTGTGCAGCTCCTTCGTTGTGATGGAAGCGTAGGGCGTAAAGTCGGTGTCCGGATCAATGTTGACCATCGTTTTGGGGATGTTTTTTTTGCTTTTGTTTTTTTGGGATGGGATCCTTTTTTTGTTTTGAGGAGCACAAAAAAATTGCTGTAAATTTGGCCGACTTTTTTTTGAACCGAGCCAAGTGTCGTTCGACTGAAGCACCACCTGTTTAATTGAAACACCCCCCCTGCTTGGATTGAAGCACCCTCTCTCTTGGGCAGTAGCAGATAGGGACAGAGACAGCAATCAGACAAAAGAGCGTGCTAATGTCATTCCCAGCGCCACCCATGCCCCGTTGTTTGAATAAATTTTCATTCCCATTTGAGCCACTTTAAATGATGAATCTAAAGTGGTGCGTGCCACCCTTCTTGGCTGCGTCACTGGCAGCGCTGTTCAGCATATGCTGTCAAAAGAACACTGCGTTTGATTGTCTGAACCAACAAATGCCAAGCCTGTGTTACACAGGAATAATTATTTTTAACCGACAAGCAACAAGCACCCCCCTTCTTGAATCCATGTTCGACTGACTCCAACCCATCAACAAGCACTGGCTCTTTTCGATGCAAGTAAAATAAAAAAAGGTTTATTAAAAAGTAATCTACAGTCCAAAATCCACCCGTCGCTTTGCCAAAGATCCAGCACTGCCTGGAGTAGTTCCCGGTGAACTTTTCTTCAAAGCACTTTTCACAACCCGCGTATTTCCCACTTTCAACGACGCAGATGATGGCGTCGCTGGAAATTCCTCGCCTTCTATACCCTCATCATCTGGAACTTCTCGCTCCTCCATCATCATTTTAAGCACCCCCGGTGTACTTGCAAAGGTACTACTCTCCGCAATAAATTCATCGTCCGCTGCAAATGCGAGTCCTCCGGGGAAACTCGAACTGCGGCTGATACCTCCGCCTGGCGTGCTTTTACCTGCTGACGATTGGCGCAAGCTGTCTGCGGGTGTTTTGATGCGTGATAATGGAGTTTTTGTGGATACGGGTGCTGCAGAGTGGTTTCGAGCTCTTGGAGGATTTGTTGTTGGTGTTGGAGTGTTTGGTGCTGCGTGCGCAAGTTTTCTCGTGTCGTTGGGTTGCGTTTTCATCCACCTGCCAAGAAAAATGCAATTTTGTTAATGAGCGGAAACCAACAAATAACTGTAAAAATTTCTAACAGAGGCGTGTCTGGCATTTGCGATAAAATATGCTGTGTGGAAATGGCCCGCATTTCTTCTTCGTATGCTTCCTTTTCTTGCTGTGAAATTGTTAAGATTGAATTTAAAACAAAATTCAGCGTTTGAAACGAGAGACATTTCCATACCTCGAATGCAACTCGCTCTCGACCCAGCCGAATCGCTGCTTCCGTGAATTTGCGCCGCTCTTCATCCAATTGTTCACCGCGTCGCTGAAGCATTTCTTTCTGATCTTCAAGGTCCGAAAGTCTGATGTGTGTTTAGGTGAGTGTTTTGATTGTAGATTTCGAATAACTCACATTTGGCTGTCATCTGGAAGTCCCGAGTGATTCAAAACATATTCTGGATTCGTGTCGAGAGCCATGTCCAGTAGATGCTGCTGCTTTTCAATGATGCCTTTGTACTCATCTATGCGAAAACGGCGAAGACATGAGAAATTGCAAAGTTGCTTCAGAAAGCTTCTCACCAACAGTATTTTGCATTTTTGTCAGTTCGAAGGAATCGATTGTATTGATTGTAACAGGTTCATGCGATGATTGCGATTTTGAGAGTTGTTCGTATTTTGATGCTGCAATTTCCATCTCCGAAACGAGACTTTCGAAATGCGCATTAATTTGACTTTTAACGAGGTTATATGGGAGATGGAATCGAGCTTCTTCATGCGAGTCCTGTTTTTCGAAACAATCAAAAAAAAAAAACAGGTCAGACAACAACATATCGAAAAAACAAAAATACACTGCAAAACACGCACACTCGAAAACACAGTACGCGTCGAAAGCCCATCAGCATCCTTCACTTTCAAAACCGCCGCCTTCATCCTCTGGAATACGCGATATACAGTGTTCTTGACATCCTCCAACTCCACCAACAGTTCCTTCTCGCGTTCTTCATAAGTTCGAATCACAACGGCGTGCAAATCCTTTTCATGCTTCTCAGCTTTCGCGGCGGCGGTTGCGGGTACAGCGGTTGAATGGTTGAAGCTGCTCATTTTTTTCATTGATGGGTTCACGATGCGCATTCCGATTTTGGCGGCGTGTAGTTGTTCGGTGGTGAGTTTTTGGAGGCGGTCTTGCAGGGCAGAGAATTCTGCTTCCTTTTTCTTAGATTTGTGCTGGCAAAGAAGCGTTTGAGTGAGCGATGGGACAAGGGAAACGGAAGGCTGGATGTTACCTTGAATTGGGCCATTGCGGAGCTTAGATTTAATGTCGATTTTGCAGCTTCGTCTTTTGCAATTGTGTATTTTTCAGTGAGGTCTTTGATGGAAGCTTCTGCAAGTCTTTTTCGACGATTCGTGAGCGACACAGTTGCTTTTGGCGAAAAAAAAAAGCGGCAGTTACTCTAATTTCGAACTGAGCGCCTTATTGGCTCGATCACTTGCTTCCAGTTGCTGTTTACACCGATTCTGAGTTTTGCGATGAGGATTGGTGGTGAGCGTCAAGCCAAGCGCCTTCTGCGGAAACAAACCATTGCCGTAAGCGCATTCTCTGCGTCGAAATCCAGGTCGCGTATTCGATTCATCAACTCGGATCGATGTGCTGCGTCTGTCTGTTTTTCGATGTAAATACAGCCCACCGATAAATAGATTTAAAATAAACGTACCCTCGTCTGTGACAGCAGCGAAAACACGGCTCGAACAAGTCCTTCGTGGGCGCCAGCTAATATGACTTCTCCGAACCCTGCGCCAACCAGCATCGCATGCACGAGGCTCTTTTGTTCTGATGTGTCCATTTTTATGCCAATTTATTTTATTTATCATGCGTAAATAATCGACTTCGGACGAAAATGCTGAAGCGTCCGGTTGTTTTTCCCAAACCGCGGATTCTTGTTTTTTGCAAAGGCAGAGTCGGCGTGTTCTTACAGCCTCCCTTTTCCGAAACAAAGCAAAATGCAAAATTGTCAAGTGTGCAACGAACCCCTCGACCCAGCCGGTGACAGCACGGCCACTGTGCACTACGAATGCGCGTGCTGTGTTTGCTGCCTGGAGCCACTTGGGAAAGAGTTTTATGAAGTGAAGGGTGCGTTCCTGTGTCGAGAAGACTACTTTCTGTTGCATGGACAGCGATGCGCTCATGGCTCTTGCGGAGAAGTGATCCACGGTAACCCCTTTCGATATTTCGCTCTCTCTTAACTTCGCACTCACTTCCAATTTCATATCAAGGAAAAGTCATCTCCGGGCTTGGAAAGACTTGGCACGAATCACACTTTACGTGCGCCTCCTGCGGGGTCCAGCTTGCGACAGCGTCATTTGTTGCTCGGCACTCTCACGCGTTCTGCATCGCGTGCAACACAAAAATGAAGAGCTTGGCCGCAAAGGATTCTGCGAAACCCGAGTGCGCGAAATGTAACAGACCTATCCAGGATCCTGCGAATGAAATGACAGTCTTCAAGAACCAAACAGTACATGCCAGTCACTTTGATTGCTTTGTTTGTGGTGAGAGCTACGCGTGCGATAAGTATATAGTGTCATCTTATAAATTGGTAACCAGGTTGCGCGTTGGATGCAAAGTGCAAGGAACTGGACGGTCGCCTTGTTTGTCCCACCCATGCCGAAAGCGGGGGAAAAGGAACATGCAAAAAATGCGCGAAAACAGTTCGAACAGAGCGCAACATGGTGGCTCTCGGTGGCATTTATCACCTGGAGGTACTTACATATCGATCGTCCCGTATTGGCGTTAACTCGCAAAGTCTTTTAGTGCTTTGTCTGCACAAAATGTGAGACACCGTTTCCAACATCTTCATTCTGGGAAATCAAAGGGGATCCGTACTGCGAAGTGCACTACAACCAATGGATGGGATCCATCTGCGGCCATTGCAACGATGTTTCGACAGGGCGCGGTAACAAAAATTTCCATTCCCGCACACGAACCACAGCTGATATACAAAAACAGTTGTGACTGCCATGGGTCGCAAATGGTGCGAGGACCATTTCTTCTGCCACACGTGTTTCGGGTCACTTGTCAACAGCAAATTCATATCATGGGATGCGAAGCCGGTGTGTAAAAAGTGCTACGACGTGCTGCCTCGCAGTGTGAGGCAGACAGTACATCGCAGGGAAGAGGCTGAGAAGAAACGGATGAAAGCAGGGATTTGAAAATTGAAGTAAACAAAAAAAGGATTTTGTTTTGATTTGAGGAACTTGTGCCCTCGCGCCTCGGATTTACTGCGAGTTTTGGGAACCTAGTCAAGTTGATCAGGTTAAATCTGCAGCAGAATGAGCTGTCTGGCAAGGTGCCAGACATATTTGGCGGAATGAGGAAGCTGAAAAATTTGACGATCGGCGACAACAATTTGGAAGGGCCGTTGCCAGTCTCCATTGGCTGATGCATGCAGCTGACGACGCTGGAGCGCAAATGGAATATTTTTTCAGGCTGTTTCCTTGATTCGATATTCCAAGTGCCAAGTTTGAATATTTCTCCCAACATGATCATCTCCGAAAGTCCACCGACTTGCAACACCGACGGCGAATTTATTGGAATGGATGACACGCAGCTGGCTCCAATCAATCCTTCTGACCCCGACCGTATCACTGGAACAACCGCCCAGTCTCTATCAACGTCGCTTGATCTCCAGTCATCGAATGTCGCGTCCAATCAGCGCGAAACATCATTTCCAACTGAAAGCGGGACCCTCATACTTCGATCCTCTGCCGTAATACCTGATTTCATGTCCAATCTCGTCGCGTCGAAACTCAACCAGAACTTGTTCGTTGGCGGGGTTCGAGATTCAATCCCCTTGCTTGTCAATCTCACGTCTCTGACGATGCAACGCAACGAGCTTTGTGGTCGGTTGCCGTCGGAAATTGGACTTTTAACTTCTCTCGAGCTTTTGAACCTCATTTCTCTGGAGAAATTCCCGACACAATTGAAAACCTTCGCAATTTGTTAGTGTTGGATCTGAGCCATAACAAGTTCTCTGGCGAGATTCCACCTGGAATTTTCATGCTTACAGAAGTCAACATGATCCTTTTAAACAACAACAGCCTTGTCGGCCAACTGCATCCAAATATTGAAGCTTTGACGAAGTTGTATCAGCCACAATCAATTGACTGGGTCCGTGCCGGGAAGCATTTTGTGGGGCTCCTTATGGTCGCTAAAACTGAGTTACAATCAACTGTCGAGTCCGCTACCGAAATTTGGAGTATGGGGGTGCATAACAACCTGTGCGGCAGACGGTACATCGTAGGGAAGATGCCAAGAACACACTGATGAAAAGCCGTGATTCATTTGAAATTGTAACGAAACCACACAAGCATTTGAGGGATTTGTGCCCAAGTGGTAAACAAATGATTTGAAATGAATCAAATAAGCGCCAACGTGTTTTGTCACTCGTCCACAAATGCTTTCGAATCAAAATGGAAATGGGCATTTTCCCAAGAATATAAAAAGAACGGCTGTCAGCCCAATCTGTCGCATCATCAAACCATCCTCAAAAAATGACAGACTCAGCAGTACCCGGTGCCCATGCAGCTACTGCTCACAAGGACCTCGAATCGCAGCAGTTCCTCACTGCAGATGCCACACTTGCAGTCCTTCCCACAGACTCCGAATCCAGCAACTTTATGATTCAAGACGAAAAGACGGGCGAGGAGAAGCCAGCTGTCATCCTTACCACAGTCGAGTTTGTGCTGGTCTTTGTCGGACTCGCATTCAGTGTGTTCCTCGCCAGTTTGGACCAGGTTTGTGCCCGTTGTTTTGATGCCAAGCCAAACATGACTAATGCCAAAAAAAACTAAAAACGAAAAATGATCAGACCATCGTTGCAGTAGCGCTTCAAGCTGTCGCTTCCGAGTTCAACAGTTTGGACAAGATCAACTGGATCGGAACCGCATTCTTCCTGACGGCCACGTCCTTCATCCCGATGTATGGTGAGTCGAGCAAAGGTCCGAAGATGCCCGGCGTTGTCAGTTAACTCTTGCTTTCTCGATAGGACAACTCGCTGATGTCTTTGGACGCAAACCTACTTTCCTGCTCGCCATTGGAATCTTCCAGATTGGTTCGCTCATGTGTGGTGCTGCCAACTCAATGTAAGATTTCTTCAACCGATGGAGCTCGACAGAAAAGCTGACCTTTCGACAACAGGAACCTGCTGATTGCTGCTCGTGCCATCCAAGGTGTCGGTGGTAGTGGAATCTTTGGAGTTGCCATGATCATTATCGCAGATTGCACAACTTCGCGGGATCGTGGAAAGTACCTTGGACTTATCGGAGCCGTGTTTGGTGTTGCATCCATCTGTGGACCCCTAGTCGGTGGAGTCTTTGTCGACCACATTTCTTGGAGATGGGTCTTTTACATCAACTTGCCGATCGGATGCGTTGCTGTCGCTGCCGTCATTGCTTTCCTCAAGCCGGGTGTCAAATCTGAACTGTCGCTGATGGACAAACTCAAGCGCATTGACTGGATCGGAACCTTCTTCCTCGTCTCATCCGTGGTGTGCTTGCTCATTGCAATTCAGGGAGGAGGCTCGCAGTTTGCCTGGAACTCGGCCACCTGCATTTCGCTTCTCATTGTTGGCGCAGTTCTTGCAGCCATCTTTATCTACATTGAGGGATGGGTTGCCACCTACCCTGTGCTGTCGTTCGAACTCTTTAGAAACACGTATGCCGTCGCAACGTACATTACCGCCTTCTTCTGTGGAGCTTGCTACTTTGTGTTAATCTTTTACTCTCCCATCTGGTTCCAAATCGTGCTTGGATGTGAGTTTTTTTGATTCCATTTTGTGGCAATCACCTCAGTTTCTGACTTTTCTTTTCGATAACAGCCACTGCTACTCAAGCCGGTGTCCACACAATCCCACTGCTCATGGGAATGGTCGTATTTTCCATTGTTGCTGGAGGTGTTGCCTCAGGTACAGGATGGTTCTACCCATTCATGCCCATTGGTGGAGCCCTGATCGCCATTGCCTCTGGACTGCTCACTACCATGAAAGAAGACGCACCAGCATGGCAGCAAATCATCTACCTCCTCATTGGAGGTGCTGGTATCGGATGTCTCTTCCAAATCTGCATTGTCTCTGCACAAATTTGTGTCAAGCCAGAACTTCTTGCCGCTTCCACCTCTACAAACAACTTTACCCAAACTATCGGTGCCGTGATTGGAGTCGCAATCTCGTCGGCAATTTTCAACAACAACCTCGCTTCGAATATTGCCGCTAGTTTGATCTCGTATAACGCTACGTTGACGCTCCCAGACGGAGTGCCTCCACAGATTGTTTTCTTGGACCCATCTAGTCTGCATAACCCTGCTATTATCGAGAGTGGCAGTGTGCTGCAGCAGGCCTTAATTCACGGGTACTTGCAGACGTTGTCGGTACTGTTTTGGCTGCCGATGGGTGCTGCTCTGGCAGCATGTGTTAGTTCGTTCTTTGTCAAGAAGGATAGGCTGCCAAAGGGTACAGAGATGCCAGTGGCTCTTTAATTTATATTCTGGAACTTTCCCAAACTTTGCAACCATATGAGTAAAACAATAAAAACGCGTATTTTTCGTGCAAGTGTCGTTGATGTTCTTGAATGATAGCTCAGTAATGAGCGCCTGTATTATTGTTACTCAATAAAGTTGTTCCAAAAAAAGCAGAAAAAAGTGTCTGTTCGTCCAATCCTCGTCCATATCCGTAAATAAACTGTCCTTTAACGCCGCCTCCTCTGCCTCCACTGTATTTCGTTCCGCCTCTATTCGCATGTCCAGGATCCTCTCCGCCTCTCGCTGTCCATATCGCCTCAGCTGCCGCAGATGCTCAGACTTCCAAATTCCACACTTGCGCGTCAAATGTCTCTTGTCAAGACTTGGCTCTGTGACGTATTTCAAAGATAAGTGAATTGATTGAAAAATGGAAAATGCTGAGGTAGAAACCTGCGCGGCAGGCGTTTGTGCTGAGCACCGCTGTGTGTTGGGTTTCTTGTGCTTCATCCATGAACACACTCATGGAGAGACGCGAAGGCCTATATTCTAGACGGCGGAATATTGGCAGCGGGTTAAGGTCCACGTCCATCAGATCGGCGGCCGTTTCATCCACAGCGACAGAAATTTGTTGTTGCAAAATTTCCCATTGAGCCATGTCCACTGACCTCTCCAAATCGCTGGTATTTTCTGCTGAAACAAAAAGTGTAAAAACAAGAGTTAACGAGGCGCAAGAAAAAAAAAATGCGCATTTCCATTGTGGGGTCTAAGTGACCAAAGTTTTTACCTTCCAACACGGTGCCGTCGTTCACTACAGGCTCCTCCGCTTTAAAGAGGAGTTTGATTCTTCTAAGCGAGATTTTGGCGACGACTGGATCTTCTTCGAAGCGCCTTTTGGATCCCGCCACTGCTGTCGTCGACTCCGACGTGTTGGGTATTTGTGTTTCCTGTGTCAAACGATCAGTCAGAAATAGTGCGGAAAAAGGGAGAAAGTAAAGGCAGGAGGAAACGCGTCTCAAACAGCAAAGCTGCGCGACAGATGTGAGTCTGAGTAACGAGCTGAGGTGGTGCACGAGTTTTGGTGGGAGGTGAGTCGAAAATGGGGACATCCAGCAACAAATCGCGCGTTTCCCGACAAAACATCTTTGAGCAGGTATCGAGCGTACTATCACTGACACTGCTATGCTGTGATATCTGCAGCGCTCCAAACAGCCGACAAGCCGCCCGCGTCAAACAGCCCCAGACAATACCCACATATTCCAGTAGCCCCGCACCAGAATAAGACGAGGAGGTTTCGCAGCCGATCTTACCTTTGCGAGTCGCCGCTGTCTGAGTCTTTCAGATCGGCGAGGGGCTGCGTATGAGATACTGTTTGTTCCGTGGCTGGATCGCATTTCTTCTGACTGCGCGTAGATTTTTCGACGGTCCGGATTTCCGTCGAGAACTTTCAAGAGCGAGGGCCTTCAAAGTACCGTATCGGTAGAAGGGCTATGAAGACTAAATACTTTCAATTATCGTTGATCAATTTAGCGCATGTATTTTATTTACTCTGTGAGTGGTTTCATAAATGCGTATGAAAGAAAAGTCCAAAAAATCAATATATCGTCAACTGTCCTCACTGTCCCCCTCTATCTAGTCCATGCCCATCTCTGAAAAGAGACTCTCCTCCAACTCCGCAGCAAATCTGGCCAAATCCGCCTCCCTTTCCAACTCCAGAATCCTCGCCGCCTCTCTCTTCCCATATCGCCTCAGCTCCCGGGAGTGCTCGGACTTCCAAACCCGTATTTGCGGGTCTTGTGGCGCTTGTCCAAACTTGGCGCTGTGACGTGTTACCAATGAGTGAGATTGATTGAGAAGGTGAAAATGTGGGGTAGAAACCGTTTTGACGGACGTTCGCACCGAGCGCCGCTGTGCTTCTAGTTATCAGTGTCTCGTCGATGGACACACTCATCGAGAGTGGCGATGGCCTGTAGACTAGGCACTTGAAGACTGGCAACCGGTTAAGTTCCATCTCCGTCACATCGGCCGCGGTTTCATCTCCACCGACAGAAACTTCATCTGGTAAAATTTCTGAAACAGTGGTATCCGTCTCCAAACCGCTGGCAGTGTCTGCTGAAACAAAAAAAAAAAGGTGGTAGAGCAAGTGCTCTTAACGTTAAAACGAGGCGCATGGGAAAATAAAAACAAAAATGGGAAAACAGCAGAGTTGCTGAAGATTTCAATTACCACTCAGCACGGTGCCTGGCTCGCTCCCAACAACAGCTTCTTCTACAATGCTTTGTCTGGTTCGTTTGTTCGAGGCTCTATCTTCAGCTGTGTCTTCTTCGTAGCGTCTTTTGGTTCCGGGCACTGCTGTTGGCAAATTTTCGGTTGTGCCAAAAAAAGATGATTTCAAAAAGCGTGGCAAAAAGGGAGAAAGTGAAGGCAGGAGGAAAAACGTCGCAAAGGCGAAGCAGCGCGACAGACTTGAGCCTGAATAGCGAGCTGAGAGGCTCGCCGAAGTCAAGTGGAAGTTTGGTGTGGGGTTGGTCGAGAGTGCGAAATCCAGCAACACATTGCGCGTTTCCTCACAAAACATCCCGAGCAGGACTTGAGAAGCAAGGGTACTGACACTGCTATGATGGTTATATTCGCAGTTCTCCCACAACTCCGCCGACTAGTCACACGCATCAAACAGCCGCAGACAATACCCAGACATCCAGTTGCCCCCGCCAGAATAAAGCCGGGAGGGGTATCACAGCCTATCTTACCTTCGAGAGTCGTCGTAGTCGTAAGCGCTCAGGTCGGCGGGTGCGGTGTATGAGAGCGTGTTCAGTACTGCGGTGGATTTCATTTTTTTTAAGCCGGGCGTATTTTTTGAAGGTCCGATTCTCCTTCACTTGCTCATGAGGACATTCAACAGCCACATGGCCCAGAGACTTCGAAATTCTTGAACAGTGAGCGCATGTGTTATATTTATTCTCTATAAATGGGCGTCAGAAACACGAATGAATGACTGGAAGAAATAAAAATAACAAAATAAATAGCTCAAAAAAAGGCTTCGTCTGCAAAAAGACAGTCGTTCAACTCCGCCTGTATTTTCATCTCCAGTATCCTCTCCGCCTCTCTCTCCCCATACCGCCTCAGCTCCATTGAATGGTTCGACGTCCAAACCCCACACTTGCGCGTCTTGTGTCTCTTGTCAAGACTTGGTTCTGTGACATGTCCAAAAAGAGAGACATTGATTGAAAAGGTGTGAAAACGTTGGGGTACAAACCTGCGCGACAAGCATTTGTGCTGAGCACTGCTGTGTATCTAGGTTCCAGTGCCTCATCCAGAACCACACTCATCGCAAGTGGTGACGGGCTATACACCAGTCGAGAGAACACTGGCAACGGGTGCGGGTCCACATCCATCACGTCAGCGGCAGTTTCATCTCCATCGACGGATATTTCGAGTTCCGAATTTTTCGACTCGGCGGCATCCGTGAGAATGGGAAGAACAACTGTTTCTGACGAGGCGCAAAGAAAAAAAAACACATGAGAAAACAGCAGACACACTGAGGTTTTTAAGTGACCAAGACTTACCTTCCAACACAACGTCAGGCGCTTCCACTGTTGCATCCACTGTTACCTCTTCTTTGACAATGAGTTTGATTCGTTTGACCGAGAATGTGACACCAGTATCTTCATCTACATACGACCGTTTTGATCCCGTTACGGCAGTCGTTGATTCGGATAGCTGTGGTTGTTGTACCAAAAGATGAGTTGGAATAGAGTTGGAATAGCATAGAAAAGAGAAAAAGTAAAACAGAAGTGAAACATGTGTCGAAACGACGGTGGGCAAAACATTTGAGTCTGAGAAATAAGCAGACACGCGCGTAAAGAGACAAATGGAAGTTTTGGGGTGTGGGAAAGTTGGTGCCCATCAACATTTTCCCACGTTTCCCTATAAACTTCTTGAGCTGGCCACAAGCGTATGACTACTGACAGATGTTGATGGTTCCCAGTGCTCGCAGAACTCCGATCGACAAGTCGCACGCGTCAAACAGCCCCAGACAATACCCAGATATTCCAGTAGCCCCGCACCAGAATAAGACAGGGAGGGGTGTCGCAGCAGATGTTACCTTTGCGATTCTACGTTGTCGCAGCCTTTCGGATCTGCGAGGCGCTGCGCGAGAGAGCGTCTTCGACACTTGGGCGGATCTCATTTTTTTCAGACTGCGCGTAGATTTTTCGAAGGTCCGGATTTCCGTCGAGAACTTTCAAGAGCGAGGGCCATCAAAGTACTGTATCGGTAGAAGGGCTGTTAAGACTAAAAGACTTTCAATTATCGTTGATCAATTTAGCGCATGTATTTTATTTACTCTATGAGTGGTTTCAGAAATGCGTACAAATAGCTCGAAAGAAAGGAATGGGAAAATACGGAAAGAAACGTCCAAAAAATCAATATATCGTCAACTGTCCTCAATGTCCTCCTCTATCTAGTCTATGTCCATCTCTGAAAAGAGACTCTCCTCCAACTCCGCAGCAAATCTGGCCAAATCCGCCTCCCTTTCCAACTCCAAAATCCTCGCCGCCTCTCTCTTCCCATACCGCCTCAGCTCCCGGGAGTGCTCCGACTTCCAAATCCCGGTCTTGTGGCATTTATCGAGACTCAGCACTGTGATGTGTTACCGATGAGTGATATTGATTGAAAAGGTGAAAAAGTGGGGGGGGGTTGAAACCGTTTCAGACAGGTGTTTGTGCTGAGCACCTCTGTGCTTCTGGTTATCAGCGTCTCGTCCATGAACACACTCATGAACAGTGGCGATGGTTTGTATACTCGCCGGAAGAAAAATGGCAGTGGGTATGGATCCACATCTGCGGCCGTTTCATCCGAAATTTCCAGAGACAAAATTTTCGATTCGGCCACATCCATCAGCAGATCCAAGTTGTTGGAATTGTCTGTTTGAAACAAAAAAATGGCAGGGAAGCAGATAAACGAGGCGAAAGTCAAAATAAATGAAAATGGCAGCCGCGCAGAGACTTCACGTGACTAACGCATACCTTCAAACAGAATGGCAGGCTTTTCCACCGCAGCTTCTTCGTCCACTTTGATCGATAGTTTGACTCGTTTTTCCGAGACTGTGATGCTCAATGTGTCTTCTGCGTTACGTGTTTTTGATCCGGACATTGCGGTGATGTTTCGGGTTTGACGGATGGCTGCGTCTGTTGTGTCAAAAGATGGATGTTAGAAAAGAGAAAAAGTAAAACGGAAAGGAAACACGTCGCAAAACGAGGGTACGAGAATGTTTGAATCTGACTAATAAGCGGAGACGTGCGCAAAGGTCAAGTAAAAGTTAGGTGGTTGTGAAGAGTGGGAAATCCAGCAACACATCGCGCGTTTCACCACAAAAGATCCTCAGCAGGGCTCGAGAGGCAAGGCTGCTGCTACGACGATGATGATTCCCAAGCGCTCCACAGAACTCAAGCCGACAAGTCGTACGCGTCAAGCAGCCGCAAACAATATTCGGATATTCCAGGAGCCCCCAAAAGAATAAGACGGGGAGGTATCGCAGCAGATGTTACATTTTCGAGTCTTTACTGCCGGAGTCTTTCGGATCTGCGAGGTGCTGTGTGGGGGAGTGTGTTGCGTCCTTGGGTGGATTTCATTTTTATCTGGGCGTATTATTTTTTTGAATAGGTCCGATTTTCCTTCACTTTGCTCATGAGGACATTCAACAACATCGAGAGGGTCCAAGCAGACTTTGAAGAATCTTACTAGTGGTCAGAAGTTACTGTCGGCGTGTGAACTTTGGCTCAGCTGAAGCGAAAGACAAGACACGTCGGTAAGTCATGTGCACCAACAACAAATGTAAAAAATCATTCTATTTATTCACACGCTTTCTAGAGCATCCATCAGAATTCTTCGGTAGTAATCATCAGCTTGTTCGGAGTCTAATCCCCGAGTCTCCTTCCTTATCCTGTCAAGTTCATCTACATCCAAATGTGTTGCGCACCGTATCCATTCATCCAATGCAGTTTTGATCACCCATTCCCGCTCTTGTACACTCACAAGTCGCGCCATCTCAGAGTCATTGTCAACGACAACATGCCGAACTGTGTCTCCAAGCAAGCAAAGAACCACAGACGTAGCATCAACGACTATCCGCACCTCATGAATCCCAGAGTCAATTTGAACGATGTCACCCACTTCATGCACCTTATAAGGCCGGCAGAATGTACTGTGGAGTTCATGTTTCCAAGAGTATTGCTGGCATGCACTGGAGCAGTATCGCGTGCTGCGACACTGGGAACACAACTTCAATTTGGTGTCAGGAGACATAATATCTGACGAGCATGTGGAGGCGCTACATTTGATGCGTAGTCGGTCCAACAACTTGGCAAAGAGCGCGTCCTTTTCGAGACGGGTGTAAGATGTGCAGTTTGAAAAGCAAGCTTGCGTGTTCTGGTATGTGCGATTGCATGAATGGATGCACGTCAATTGATGCCCTTCCAGCCGCTTGCTTCAAGTATTTGAGTGCAACAGAATAGTCCGAGTCGGGCATGGCTAGGTACTCTTCGAGTGTTGTTTGCGATGAGGAGGAAGCGACATATTGCAGATGCAAAGGGACCAGAACCTGGTCACACTTCTCGGCGGCAGTAGCACAGTCCCATAGTTCGAGAGCGGCTTTGAATCGCCGCAGGATGGACGTGTCTTTTGAGTTTGAAACTGCAGCCACCGTCGCTCGCAAACACGCCGACTCAGCACGTACATGAAGGTGCGTATTTGCGTGCTGTAACGTCTCAAGAACCCCGTCCAAGGATTCCAAGCTTTCTGCGACTTCGGTTCGCGCAGCATCTACACTCTCGAATGCCTCATCTATATACTCAGCAACTTTCGTGAGTAGCAGTCGGATAATCTCGAGCACCTCGCATGTGTGGATCAGAGGGTATGGATCGTCGCTATGGGTCTGCAGTTGCACGATGGCGACAGCGAGTAAGTCCCGTATCTGCTCTCCTGTGACGCAACGTGAATCCACGATCTGTCGCAATGCGTCACAGATGGCTTGTGCCGATACGCTCTGCCAAGGATACTTCAAGATGGGACTTCCATCCATGTATTTTATGAACACGGATCGTAAATCTAAATCGCAGTAAAAATGCATGAGATGGAAGAGGGAGAACTGGTCGAAAGCGACGACCAGACCAAAAGGCTCAGCGCTGCAAGAGTCAGATCGGGAGGCAAGAAAAATAAGGAGAAGAAGGCGGCTGCTGCGACCCACGGAGTGCCCACAACGCAGTATTCGCCCGCAACACAGTATCCTCCCCCTCAAGGCATGAGCCATCAGTACTTCCCTCCCAACGCCATGGGCGGGGGCTTCAACATGGGTAGTCTCGAAAGCCTGAGCAGCATAAACATGTCGAGCATGTCGCATTTGCATCCCGTCCATACCTTCAATCCAATGATTGCGTATAACCAATTCCAGTTCAACCCAATGCAATTCCCGCATTTCTCAATGCCTCAGTTCGTGCCTCCTGTGCCCTTCGAGTCTGTCTCTGCGCCAGGTAACATCTGTTGGGCTCGCAATGATTTTCTGAGTTGACTCATGTGGTTCATCCCAGCAGCAGCACCACCACCACCGCCTTCGCACTCGCAAGCCTATCCACGTGCAGAAACAACAACCACACCCACTGAAAAGCACACTCGCCCCGTATCGTCAAGTCTGATGGATGACCCCGGTTTTGCTTCGTGGATTGCCAACCACCACATTCAGCTTCCTCCATCCCTGGCCCCTTCCTCGCAGGCAATACCATCAGCCCCTGGTACTAGTAATATGCAAACAACAACTACACACGCACCAGCATCTGGCAGTAAAATCCAAAAGAAAAACCCAGTTCCGAAAATCATCAAACCCGTGATTCACAACGTGAAGCATTTGGTCAATCTGTCGAAAGCGCAACGGAAACGGCAACGAAAACTTCTTTTAAAGAAACAAGCAGATCTCATGTTGCAGTCAACGAACCAATCCCACGCGGAATCTGCCAATTCGGGAAGCAGGAGGAATTCTCTTTCTAGTTTGCCTGAAACAGCACCTGTTGCGCATCCCAAACAAGTGTTGAATTTGAGCATCCCAAAGGTTGGGATGAATCGCAGACCTTCTACTGACATGAGTGCGAAGGAAAGAGCTGGACTGATGAAGGCTTACGGTGTCACGCCTACCTCAACTTGTAAGCCTTTTATTTCTTTGATTTTCACATCCAGATTCTCCTGCTCATAAAAAGCAACCCGCCGCATCCCCCTCCGCCACAGCACCCTCTGCTGTTCCATCTCGCAAAAATTCTCTGGAACCCGCTGCAGTCACCTTGATACCATCTACAGCACCAGATTCTTCTGTTCTCGATCGCCTACGGTCCATGCTGCGCGCGTCACAGCGGTCTACCACACCCAAGTCTTCCAAGCCTTCAACATCAGCAACGAATGCAGCCGCAGAAAATTCCACTTCGGCTTGGGATGAATCGAACCCGCAAGTGCGCTTACCCGCCATTCCTCAGATCGCGCCAAATTCAGATTCTAGAAACGCGAAAGACGATGGTAACAGCAGCAGTTGCGATGGAGAAAGCGAGTGCAGCATTCTTTCTGGTACAAAATCACCATCGCCGGCGAACCGAGCTGTTTCGAAATTGGAAGAAGTTGCCAGCAGTGACATGGAGATTAGTGATGATGATGACAGCGAGTTTGAAAGCAGCAGCAGCCAAGATGATGATGACGATGAAGGCCAAAGTTTTGCAACCAATGGAGTGAAGCGTGCTGCTGAACTTGCCAAGAACTGGCGCAGCAAAATAACGCCGTTTAATTCAGACAAGACGTTTGCGTCACCTTTACGTAGGATCGCGAAAAATGGGGCTGGTGGATCAAGTTTGAGCGTGTCGGAGCCAAATTTATCGAATCGGGCACAGTCTCGCACCACAATCAAAAATGTTGAAAACGCTGCAAGTAGCGCCGAGTCTTTGTGCCAAACACTTACAACCGCACCCGAAACCATGCAGGAACTGGAACCTTTAGAAGATGACGCGGCCATCCAACAGCAGGTGGACGTGGAAGTCCTCAGAACTCAAATGCTTCTCGAAAAGCTTAGACGAGATGCACAGCAGCAGCAACAACCAACACCCTTGTCTGAACGAGCGTCTACGCTGTTTCAGATGATGCACCGATCTGCAACTGTTCCATCGTATCCTGTGCGGGCACCAGTACCTATCAGTAACAACTACATGAACAATCGTGTCACTGCGGCCGAAATGAACATGCGCAGCAATCATACATACAACTCTGGAAATTCGTGGTATTCACAAAATCACGCGCAGGCCCAGGCAGCTCAGCAGACACCCTTCATTCCCGAAAAGAACTACGACAATTTCGTGATTTACTTGAGCGACGATGACGATGAATCGAGTGACGATGGAAATGACGGACGCAATGGCAAGGCGAAAACTTTCACATCAGCCGCTGCGCCTGCGGTCGCGGCTGTTGTATCAAATGGCGCAAATAACGTCTCTGCGTTGGAGGATCAAATTCGTGCCATCAAGGAGCAGATAAACGCCAAAATGGCTGCGAAACTGAAACTGAAGCTACAAAAAAACAATCGGTCAAGCAGAAGTCTTTCGGGTGCAGATGGAGAGACATTTGGCAGTAATGAGAGTTTGATGAGCGGCATAACTGTGTCGAATGACGCTGGAGATGCTCTGGCTGCAAGTGGCGACATAATCATTCAGATCAACAGCGGAGCTGCTACGCCTCAGCCCGCAAGCGATTTTAATGCTGTCGATATTTCCACCTCGAATTCACCGGCGGCAACATTGGCGAACGACAAATCTACCGCCGCTTTTTGGGATATGCAATCGTCTGCTGAATCAAGTCCTCAGCCACTCTCGCCGAATCCCGCAGTCAAGCAGATAACCAACCAGAAAGTAAAAAGCACTCCGAACAGTCCCCTCGCTCAAATCATATCAAAATCAGCAGCATCCATAAAACTACCTACCCCTTCCAAGTTCTCTAATGCCATATCCAGCCCAGCGAATAAGACCGCGGCCAACCTTCTTTCGAAAAAGATGACCCTTGAATCCCAAATCACAGCCGACGAAAATCTTCTTGAAAGCGCATTAAAGGATATTTCAAACAAAACCGCGTCCATGGCATCTCTTACTGAATCTTTCGAAGCGCAAGAAGGGCGTGCGTCACTCGAACTCGAACGTAAAATCGAAGAGCAAGAACGCGTGCTGTCCAATCTGCGAGCGGACCTCGAAACTGTACGAGAGCAAGAGAAACTGAAATGTTCTGAAATTGAGAAGCTGAAGAGGAGCGTGCTGGTGAAAGGGGCTGTTGCCGAGCAAATGCGAGCAGCTTTGAATGTGAAGAGGATGGAATTGCTGGAAGTCAGTCGGCTATTGAAACAGCAGCAGCAAGAGGAAGCGAAAAAGCGGAGGGAGGATGCACCGCATCCAAATGGCGTCTCAAAGAAAGCAAAAATGGAAGAAGATGCGCCTCGTGTGAATGAGGACGGTTTCATTCAGTTTGATCAAGTTTTAAGCGACCATGGCGATGCTGCTGACAAAATAGTGAAATCTGTGAGGCTGAACGGCGCCCCAGGTGATTTGGTGGACACTGAATATGCAGTGGATCGTGAGCGAAAATTTCGTGCGATCGCTTGGCATGACGATGATACGGCTGAACGGCTTTATATTGTTGGGGGATCACTCGTTCGCTTAGCGGATCTGTGTGGACTGCAAGATCTGAATCGATACCACAGCCAGGATTATAACCGCGCAACTATTGCAAGCGAAGCGACAGGAATTTCAGCGACTGCGAGTGCCGCAGCATATACCCCATTCGATTCTCCCCTCACTCAGTTTCGGTCGCACCGGTATTTCACCGAAAGAAAGACTGCCAAAAGTTTAGGGATTGGGAACAAGATTGATCCGTTCAAAGCAATGTGTTCGAATGAACTTCAGCTTGGACAGTGCGACAACCGAGAGTGTACCTTTCAGCATTTTAAAGATGTTTCGCTGTCAGGTAAGTTAAATCAAATCATGTCTTTTGCTATCCGCCCAATCTAAAAAGTTGCTGTGCAAAATTAGAAAATGAGCTTATTCTGGATTTATTGTCTCATCTTGAAGGCGATCGTAGTATTGACTCGCAGAAATTGCGGGCTCTCATTCAGACACAACGAGGCAAAGGGAAATCTTACGATGAATTAGTGCAACTTATCATTGAATACCGGAAGTCTCACGGTGGCAATCAAAGTCATTCAATTGTCTTCAAAAATGGAAAGACAGCGGGTTCTGCAAGTGAAGACAGCGCGTATTTGGCGGACAGCCGAGTTTTTCGGAATGGACCACCAACTACAACCCCACATTGGAAAAAAAACGAAGAATTCCCTCCGCAAATGCTTCCGAAAAATCAATCTATCCTGCTGCAAGGCCTGCAACGCATTTTGGATGGCGAAAAACCCAAAGCCGAGCGGTATTACGAAGCGCCCTTGACGCCGGACGAATATAAGACCATGATTGAACTTGATCCCTCGAATGTTTCATTACGGATACAATACGCAGCTTCCCTTCTTCCGGCCTCATTGACAATCAAGGAATTAATGCGAACGGAAAAGAGCGTTCCTCTGACCATCAACGCACTTGCGCATGGGCTGCAGGAAAATGGAGAAAATCAGGACCTTTGGATTAGCTATTTAGAGCTGTATTCGAAGCGAGGGAAGGAAGAAGATGTGCGGGATCTGTTTGAACAAGGTCTTGGATTTGCTTCGGGAAGCGTTGCGTTTTGGTGGAAGTATGTCATTTGGGAAAGTGGTGATGCTGAGAGAAGTGAGAGATTATTGAAGCGGATGTTGGTGCACTTAATTGGTGAAGATTGCTCTGTAAAAGGTGAGTTGCTTTTTTTGGGTTCATTTGATGTGTTAAAATTTGCATTTTTGTTTTAGATGACGTATTGAGGTCTGCAACCGTTCTTGCCGTAGTTCTCCGTTTAGTCAAATTATACTCCAACATGGCGCAAGATTCCGATCTTGCTCGTTCGTTCTTCACTCTGGTACTGTTCAGCAAAGATGCACACGATATCCTCAATTTCTCTCCCGAAAGAGCACAGCGAGATTCGAAAAACTATGTGATTCCAATGTCTATCACTTGGGCCTTTCGCATATTGACGATATCGGACCTATCGCGCGCATGGCTGATTTATTTACATCTTGTTTACCATGGATCTCTGCCGACGGCCATTTTCCATGCATACCCGCACGAATATCTGCTGCGTTCCGCAATATTTTATGATCAAATGGGAAACGCGCAATTTCAACGTCAGTGAGACTGTGGAAACGCCGTCTGGAACGGAAATGTCTTGGTTCAAGCAGCTATTTCAAAACTGTGCGGAATCATGGGGAACGTTGGAATTGACCACGTCTGATGACGCCGAAGCTGACTCCGCAGCCAAGCTTGCCTATCTTGCTATTGTGAAAAACTATGTCGAGTTTGTCCGTCTTCGGAGTAAAGCAAGTCGCGTTTCACGCCTGTTGGATGGACTCGTGAATAGGAAGCCAGAATTGACTGGATTATTACTCTTGAGACCACACAGTGATGTAATTAGTTTTTGGGTGTTACTGACACCTGTTTCACACTGACATGCATACCAGATCAAGGAGTCTAGTCCTTTTCACACCCGGGAGATTCCATATCGTTAATCACTGCGTCAAGGGGCTTATCGATCTCATTGGGCAGGAAAAGCAATCCAACATGTCACACGCTTCCACGAAACTGGTTTCAGTTTTGATCAACTCCATTCGTGTCTGCTTAGTGGGCCTGAGCCGGTTTGTGTTTGAACTTTTTTCGAGAATTTGTTGCTGACACTTTCGATTGTACAAACAGGTTGCGATTGATGCCCAAAACATTTCTCTGCATGTGGACCAAGCTTTACTGCTCTACGCGAAAGCAACAACGTTTTCCACGTCACTGAATACCCCCGCTCTGTCAAGCAATGTCTCCAGCAGTCAGCGCATGCAGTTCAAATCAAATGTGTATCTTTGGCTGAATTTCTTGCTCCTGAAAAAGTTGTCGAAATCCCACGTCGCCGGTGTGAAGGCATCCGACTTTCGAGCCATTTTTGAACATGCTTTGGAATGTGTGAAGGGTCGGAGTGATCGAACGGTGCTGTGGCGAGAGTATTTGCAGTTTGAAGTAGATGAAGCTGTCGGTGGAGTTGACAAAAAGGTGTTGGGTGTGCTATGGCGAGCTGTGGATGATATCTGTGGAGTGGATGATTGCGGGTTTAACGAGTCTGCGGTTGACTTTTGCAAGATTGTCGGGCTCAAGGTTTTTGGTATTGTTTTCCGATGCAACTTAAATTGACGCGACTTTTTGTCATAGGATTACCGAGATGCGGCTGAGTTGATGGCGTTAAGTCTGGCGGGCTTGCGAAGAGATCGAGTGATCGAAGTCACGGAAATGATGTTGAAAACGAAACCAGACGTGGTTTACTCCCTCCCTGCGTGCGTTTTTCTTCTGATTGAATTGGTTTCGAAATCTTCCCTGAACTTTTTTTTTTCCGAGTACAGGTTCGCCAAAGTCTACTTCGAATCAGATTCTGTGGATGCAGGCAAATCAATTATTGCGAATTGCTTGCGGCTGAACCCGAAATCGCGCTTCATCTGGACCCTGTAACTTTCAATTATATTTGTTTTTGTGCCCTTCTCTTGAAAACTGAGCATCCTCTTCCTTTGGACACAAAGACTCCTCTCATTGGAAGGCTTAGGAGGCCAGTTTGGGACGGAGGAATCGATGGAACGGATAAAAAATCTCGCAGGCGACTTTCTGGATCCACGGGACTATGCGACGTGTGTGTGTTTACCTTGATTTATTCTCACTCAACCTCTAATTCTTTTTTTAAATAGCATCATGAGCCGTGCGCAACCAGGAAATAAGCTTACATCCGTCTAACAGTGAGTGAATATTTGTTATAGTGTCGTAGTAGGGCTTGGTCCCGGTTCGAAAGCAGTCGTTAATCGCATGCTGCGAGTGTTTGGTTTGATGGCTTTTCTGATATTCTGCTTTTTCCTTTCGGGTATGTTGATCATGATTCTCATTCTGTCCACATGTTTCGTTTTGTCTCACTGCGTTTCCAGATGGCAACATTTTTCTTTCGTCCGCGTCTTAGATACCACAGCTTTCACCTATTTATTCACTCGACCGCAACTTTACCACCTTGTTCGCAGCTCGTTGAAACCATCGCATGTTCCAATCAGAATGGGTTTGTATCTTTCAGGCATATATATTTTTTTGTTTTTTTTTCCTTTTGAGTTGGGGGATCACCAAGTTGGGTTGGTTGGGTTGAAAATGGAAAACTATAACTTATGAAGATCGTGCTCTCAGTTTACCTGCCAGAGTTTGAAAAATAAATGCTTGGGCAGCTGATGCTGAATAAATCTGACAATTGGTCCTTGTGGAGGTTGTTTTACTTCCATCAATTTATGTGAAGGTTGGCTGGTAGTGGTGTTGACGCTAACAGGTAGAGGAAAGAGGGTTGCGCAATGAGATACTGCCCGAAGACATCAGCTTTCATGGACCATATCTGCAATTTTATACTTTACAACAGCAACAACGAAAATAAAGAATCATTTCGGCACCCTCAAAGCCGCGTTCAGTTCATCGACCATCTCCATCATTTTCGCGTCACTTTTCCTTGTCCCGCACAAGTCCAACTGTCTCTCCGATACCTGTGCATCCGTAAGAAACGTTGGATACTGATACACGCTCTTCGCGTCAGGTGCTCTTAAATGCGCTGGACGAACATACACCGGCACAGTATCACACCTCGGCCTGAGCACCATTGCACACTTGTCGGACGCAGCGTACCCCACACTAGCATCATGAACATATCCCGTAGGGGCCAGCGAAATATGCGAGCAAAACAGTTTATAAATGGAGCATCCTGTGGAAACAATGTAATCCCGCGTGTCATTGTTGCACGTGACTTGAACGTGTCGGGTTCCGTTGATTGAAGTTGAGACCACTTTGGAGCTTGTGACTCCGTTGGTTCGAGACGCGCGAGCGCGTTTCTTTTTCGATTTTGGGATAGTTTGGGACGCTGTTGCTTGCAGCGATGTCCACGGGTTTGTGTTTGCGACAGACCCGTCTGGACACCGCATAGCTTCGTACTCCACATCCCCTGCACTCGGAGAGTACGTGTAACAAAGGAGGTCATTGTTGGTGTCAAACACATCGGCAGCTGTAAGACCGGCCCATGATTCGAGAGGTAAGTCTGCGCGTACGGGGTTTGAGTTTCCAAGGAGCGGGCTGTTTGGATCTTCTCCGTCCGCGAGATTTCCTTCGTACGCGGTTTTGTAGCTTGGGCATAGGTTTTGCCATTTCCAGTACACTTTGTCGACATATGTGTGATGCACTATCAGATTTCAAGTAGGTTTTGAGGTTCGGTGAGGCTGGAAGTTTTGAAAAGAATCACAACCAACAACTCACGGTAAAAAAAGGGATCCCTCGGACTCCAAGAAGCCCTTCCAAAATCACATTTACCACCAATCACCACATGACCAACTGCATGAAAATTACTCGCATCATCCCACGAAACTGTTCATACGTTGTTGCCTTTGCCAAGAGCTGAGAATTAATTTGCTGTGAGGACCAGAGCGAGCCGCTTCCACATCGATGCACGCATTGCTGGGATCCGTCTGAAGCCATGTTTTTGTATCCTGAGGTTCCGCTGAATTGTCCATCGGGGATGCATTCGGCGTAGTTTCCCATTCCACCGAAATATTCGCCAGAAAATAGATCTACTTTTTGCCAGGACTATGTGTTGAGTTGGTTAGGAAATCTGAACTGTGGCATTGTATGACAGATTTCTCTTACATCATAAACTGCGCCCTCATCCAGGTACACAAGCCCGCCAACCCATCCCGCCGACTGCAACGCCTGCTCATACCGCTTCAACATTGCCCGATGAAACGGCAGGAACTCGGCATTTGCGTGTGCCCAGTGTGAATTCTTTGCATGCGTGAAACTGAAATCGTCAATGGACATGCGTGTCGGGTCGCTGTACTGGTGCGAGAGCGGTCGAGATGTGAGTTTTTTGACTGCGGAGATGTATGCGTGTTTTTCGGAGGTTGTGAGTTGATTCCATTCGCGGCGGAGGGTTGGGTTTGTGCAAGCGGCGTTGGCTGTTGATGCGAGAAGTGGTAGGAGCAGCAGTAGTAGTAGTTGTGGTGGTAGTGACAGAGGTAGTGCGTGTAACATTGATTGTATCTGGTATGCTGGCATTCAAAGATGGGTATAGTTGTGTTTGGCTGTTCAGTTCAATTCGCGCGTCCTTTTGCGGGTCGCGACGGGTCATTTCCGCTTGGCGGGTTTGCTGACATAAAAAAAAAACCAAGAAATATACTCAACAAATTCGCAGCATTTGCAGCCATTTCAGGCGCGAATCACCGAGAAATGCCAAAATATGGATACCGGACCGAGTTACGCGTCGCAAGTTTTTTTCGCACTTATTTTTTTTTATTATGAACGAGCAAGCAATAAAGGACCTGTACATCTCAGTTGATGTGATACACCTTGTAATCCTCAATTGCACTGCAATTGATCCCACCGCTTTCCAGTTGACTGATAATTGTACGTCTTTCTCCCTCGTTAAACCCTGAAAAGACATCCTTGTGCTTCTCAGCAGCCATTGCAAATTCTTCCATGAACCATCTGAAATTCACTCCTACTATGGGTCCATGGGTGCTCTCACTACTGACCGTCCTCAAAACCCGGAACGGACCGTCCGGTCCAATTAGAAACATTAACACCGTCTCATAATTGCAGTACGTATTCTGTTTCGACCATTTGGCGTCAACAAATCCTCCAAACATATTCCCATTTTTGACTTTTAAGAGGGTGAGTGTGTTTGTTGTTCCATCGCATGCCTCTTGCAAATCACTTTGGATGCATTTGCTTGGTTTTCCATGAAACAAGAGAACAGGGCCTGTAACAGCATTTTGCGACTGCAAAGCAACTGGAAGATATGGCTGGATTGCACGCATTATCTCGATCACGTTCTGGTGGGTAGCCGTCCATTGGTTTTCACCAGATTGCGTTGTCTGTTTCGAGTGAAATTCATACACGGCCCGCACAGATTCAGGAAGCAGAACTTGGAATGGTTCCAGCAGATTGAAGTGCGCGTCAGGAATTTTGAACAGCTCCACCACAGGCAGCAATGGCTTGATGAGCTTGCTAGCCTCTTCTATCTGAAAGCCCGGTGGAAGATTCGATTCCAGAGAGAGATCCTCTTCTGCATCTTGACAAACTCTGCACCAAGCGATTAGGATTCTCCAACGCTGTAAAGGTGTAAACGGCTTGAACAAGAGGAGCGTCTTGACTTGTTCTTCGTTCATTTGCACCAATACCCCACGGCCATATTCCAACGCAACAGGGAGATTCTGCAGCATTTTGTTGAGGGCGTACGCCTTGCCATTCACATGTGCCCGCACCCTGTCGAACTGCACGTAACAGTCAAGCGCATCTTCGGCGCAATCACACTCCAAATGAGCGACGGCGGAATTTCCGCATCGCCCAAGTACAGGAAATCGAGCACAAACTTGGCTGTCTCAGCATCCACGCTTGGGTGGCTAAGGACGATTTTCCGGCCTTTGGAGCTTGTGGATGTCTGTCGCTTCTTGGAGATGTGGGCCGTTGTAGGATCCCCTTCGTCAGTTACCGCCGCGATACTCCGCTGCGTTGGCCTTTCTCCCGTGCGTCCATTTTGCAGAGAGGGCATCTTTGTAGAACTCACTCGTCAAGGTAAGCACATTCGCATGGGCCGTCAATACAACGCCGCCTTTAAAGACAAGATTCACGTCGGCGTGTTCGACTTCATGTCGGAGCCCTTCCAGCAAAGCGCACGATGCTTTGTTGGGTGTTTCCATTTTTTTTTTGCTTGGCAAGTTTTTCAGTCATGGAACTCGTTAGTGCCGTTGCGCGCATTATCGGACACATGCAGCCCAAACATCCATCATCAGTACCGGACCCACAGTAGAACAATACAAAGGTTATCTTCGGTAACTCCTCTTGAACGTGTATTAGGCAGCGTTTGAAGAACCTCATCGCGCCCCTCGATTTATTACAGAAACCAACACAGCTTGAGCTGCATCGAGGGTTCGGAGATGCTGAGTTGAGACTGTGTAAGGTGTGCATGTGTTCGCATAATTATGTACCTATGAATGCGTTCTAAGCATTGACCTTTGCTCTGGGAAACACAAAAGATATTTTGTGCTGATGTATCTCGTGTTCTGATCCCCCTCTAATTGTTGATGGTCCACATCCGCAAAACAGAAATGCACCTGCAATTTGAGCTTCAATAGCGATTTAAACTGCCACGCACAACTAACAATTGACAGCCCTTTGACGCGATCTCCCACAAAGCTCATCAGGCCATCAGTCTAATTTTCGCCTATTCCTGGAACCCATAACGCATCCATCCACCTAACCGCCGTATAAACGTCAAAGACCCATCGTTGCACCCAATACACTGTAATTCTTGACTTGGTTTCTGAAAAAGTCAAGAGCTGACATTTACACATCCAAAATACAATAAACGGTCGCATTGAATGACATAATGATTGCATTTGTTCTATGATTGTGAACATTTTTTAAAAAAAGTCATCATTTCCGCCCAAACCAAGTACTCCCCAACCCAACACGTCCCCTTCCTGCGCTAACAATCTTTTCCCGCGACACACCCTCCCTCAAGAACAAATCCCCACCAAGACCCCATTCTCTGACCCTCTCATCCACTTTATGAAAAGCATCTGTCCCCTCCACACAACGGTCCATGCACAAGCACCGTAGGCCCGCCATCCCCACTCCTCTTCCAATGCTCCAAAACCCCGTCATCCTTTTCACCAAACGTAAGCGGACTCTCACAATCCAAACCCATAAACTACTCTCTGCGCAACACGCGCAATATCTTGACTCGTGACTGCATCCACGCGCGCACACATTTCCGAAACACCCACACGCGTTCCATTTTGCGCCAAGATTTGTCGAGAAACGTCTTCGAGTTCGACTGCGCGGCTTTCGAGGCTCATGAGGAGGTTTGATTTGAGTTGGTTTTTTGCGCGGGATAGGGCTGTTACTGTTACTGAGGATGGGTTGGTGGTTTGGTGCAAGTGGGATAGGAGGATTGGGATGATGTGGGCGTGGGTGTCTGGTGACGGTGGGATGGATGCTGAGATGCCAAAGAGCGATGTTGGTTGGTATGAATACGACAACTGGAACCATTTGGGATTTGGAATTAGGTGATTCAATGTACTCGATATGAACAAGGGTTCGTACCATGTTGCAGTTTTCCACCCAGTGATATCGATTCAGTACTTCAGTATACAGACGAGTGTACATTCCCTTTCCTGGTCCTCCTGCAGAAAACGATCCACCACCTCCCTGCGAAAAAATCAACATACCACCACACGAATCGACAATAAATTCAAACGCACCATCAAAGAAGCCAAAGTCGCAAGCGCATACACATCCGGATCCAACATCCCCGGCGCCTCAAACGCAATATACACATGCGTCAACAACTGATCATCCGGATTCGGCGACACATTCTGACCAATCGTATCCGCCAAAACAATTCCGCCCGTGTATTTCGATGCACGCTGTAAAATTGCGTTTTGCGTTGATTTGGTTTCTGCTGAAATTTGTGGAATCGCGCCAAACTCTTTTTCAGCGAGGTCAACCAGTTCTTCATGGGGCATTCCGACGCCGGATACGACAATGCGGTCTGGTGTGAACCAGGTTTGATGGAAATCTTTCAGTGTGCGTGGGGTGATGGATTGGAGAGTTCTTTGATTGTCTGGCATGAGTGGAGTGCCGATTGCGCCTGACGATGTGCATAGATTGGGGATTTCGTTGACAGTGATTGACCGTTTGAACTTTGTATCTGTAGCGGAAGGGGGGCTTCAGTACTTCAAAAAAAAAAAAAAAAAAAAAGGCAAATCAAAAGAACCTGTCTGGCGTGTGACCCAGTTTATTTCCAAACGCAACTTGATGTAATCGTTCAGGTAGAATGGTGGGATAGTTCCACTGCATAGCTTCCATCTCCCACGCAACCTGACCTTTTGCTTCGTCCATCTCTTCAGGAAAGAATGCGGGTTCTCTACAAACAGCAAAACCATCAAATACAAGTCAGTGCGCCAAGACAAAAGGCAAGATGTACCTGACAACACTGCCCAGGATCGCAAGCGTTTCATTCAAATGTTTTGGAAAGACGGACGCCTGGTACATGATGGACTCGCGCGATGAATGCGCCATGAGGTTACCGCCGACAGACTCGACAGCACGCATGAGTACATTTGCGGGCATCGATTGCGTTGACTAACAGAATTGCGAGTGTGGGAAAAATACAGGGATGTCAAAGGTCAGGCAGTCAATCAAGGATCCAAGCAAACAAGGTATCCATCAAGCGAATTCTCACTCACTTTGAAAGCCATACGGTCCATCAAATGCACAGCTCCACGCGTTGCGTCCGTCTCCATCGCCGATCCCGCGTTCAAGCCCACTCCTACACTGACAAAGTGGCCCTGCGAGAGGGTTGTTGCGACAGTGACGCCGTTCCGGAGCACAGTAGTTTGCGTTGTTCCGCCGCCAGTCAGGCGAGTGACTCCACGAAGCATATTTTCAGATGGATTTATTTACTTTTTATGGCTCTGCGATCAACGTGTTTACAAGTGAGGTGGATTCAGATTACATTTATTATTACCAATCATTTTACTATGAGGCCATTGTTACTGCCTTGCTATTTACATTTAGGAGGGAGGGAGGGGGAGCAGTTGTTGTTTAGAGTTGTTCCTGAGAGTACACAGAACATGAGGCTCTTGGTCGTCCCCCCACGGCATTACTGCGCATAAACGGCAGCCATCAGACTCTGGTGCTGTGCCTGCATCCCAGCCATCACAGCCTCGGGACACTGCTTGTACATCACGTCCATCATATTCGCCAGCTGCACTTGCTGCTGAAGAGGCCGTTTTGCTGATACGGCAATCTTTCTTTGTGTGGTTGTATCTGTTTTTACGTGAAGCGGCAGAGTGTGTTTAGAGTGATGCAATTGAGTGTGGTATCTGCCAAGTTCTTTTTGACAACTCACATAGCATCACTTGTTCCTGAAACGACACTTTACTCTGGGCATACGAAAGCGACTCGACGGATGAGTTGGAGCTGTACAGCGTGGATTCAGAGTCCGAGTCGTTGTTGGGTAGTTCCATGGGCGTGGTTCTGAGTGCAGAGTGAGTCATGCTGTGCCCAGGCGATTCCAAGGGAGACATGGTCGACAGCGAGAAGTGAGGCACGATCGCATTGGTGGAGATGTTCTTGATAGGGATGGAGTCGGAGCGTGGCGGGAAGGAGAAGGATTCAAGAGGAGGGGTGGGGCTGTCTGGATGCTTCCAGGTGCTGGACTCTTCTTTGGATGCGAGGCTAGGATTCGCCGAGTGGATGCGGTTCTTGATGTGTCTGACTTTAGCTGTGAACCAGTTCATTGTAGTTGGGAGGAGGAGCAGGGAAGTTTTTCCTTGCGAGAGTTGGGTTGTTGTTATTTTCCGCTTGTTCGGGGTTGGAGTCCGAAGCCGCCGTTTTGTCAATTTTTTTAACAGAGTTCCCTCGGCCCCTTTTTGAACTTTTTTTGACAGGCACAGTCCGCCAAATAAAACCAGGCCACATTGTCAGAATACATCACGTGTTTTAAACCAGACCACATCAGCTTCACTTGTCCACATGAATACAATCAAAATAAATCACGTGTGTTTATTACGTGGTCATTTAAAAAAAAACAGAGTGCTGAAAGACCCCCCTTGAAAGCAGAATTATCACTGTAAATAACAGGCAGCAGCAAGAAGCAGAATAAATAAAAAATATTATCCCCCCCCCATCCCAGGAAGAGATTTAACGCTCAGGGTTCTCCTCTGGAGACTCATGCACCAGCGATACATCAACCACCGACGCGACAATCAACGGCGGAGGTCCAAACAGCATTGCCTCCATTTCCGGTGAATACACAATCTGAGCAGTAACTGGTTTCCGCGAGATTCGGTTTCGTTTCGGGTCTTTGAATTTACGGTACAGACGCATTGAGTCGCCGTTTCCGGATTCATCGTCGCTGAAAATGTGGCTCATTGCATTGGACAGTTGTACTTGTTGTAAGAGAGGGCGATTGTCGGAGGTCCATTTGTAATGTGTCATTGCATCTGTTGTGCAAATGTTTTGGATGCTGGTTCAAAAATTCGAACGGGGCATATTAGTCAGCTCATAACTCACACAACTCGTGCAATGTAAATCCTTGCTCCGTCAAAAACTCTTCAAGAAACTTTCTGTTGCTCTGCCTTGTGGTGGAAGAAGTTGATGACTTTGTCGACACTGCGTCCAGCTGTTGTTGACTCCGCTGCTGCGACACGTCCGTTCCACTTGAGGCCCGCTTCAGGTGATACGAACGAACAAGTTCGATAAAAGACCGGCGCTTTGACAATTGGAACCCTGCAAAAAGAAATTACCAGAAATGCGTTTGATGAGGAATTGTCACTGAATCATTGACAAAATAAAAATCTCACAGTATCGCGATTCCGCCTGAGTCTCCGCACGCCATAACGAATTTTCGCTGGAAGGAGTCCCGTCCGTAATCGACTGCGACCGGAGCATGATACCGCCGTCCACTTCATCCATATTCGAAGCATGCGCAAGCTCCTCCACCTCCTCCGCATAGCGCTGGGTATATTTGCGCAACATGTTCACCAACGACTTTGATTTCTTTGCGTCTCCATTCGCTAAAATGATTCGTGTTCAACATGACATGTTTTCGAAAATATAAAACTTTGAACTCACCGGCCAATTTTCCCGATGAGTGTTGTTCAACAACAGACAACGTGTTCAAGTGGCTGGGGTTGAAGAGCTGCTGCGTCGATAGTTTGGCTGCAGTCGTGCTTGGCATCGACGAGAGGGATCGATGACGTAATACTGAGAATGCTTGGAGGGTCAGTGCAAGTTACGCAAGCTGAATGCTCAGCTACTACACTCAACTTGATGAGTGCATCTTGAACGTATCCAGGTCCGTTTCACCCGCAACAACCACAAAACCCGCTTTCTCTCCAAGTTCAAGGGGATCCATTTCGCTGTTCTTTATCCCATCACAAACGAATTTATCCGTTTCATCGCTGAGGTCCGTCTCCAGTGGTGGAGAATACAGCATTGCATCGATTGTGTGTGCAGCAGGTTCGTGGTTGTTATGTTTGCGGGATAGGGATACTCTTTTGAAGACTTGTTTGACGCTTTTGATGTTGATTTGGGATGGCAGGAATTGTGCATGCGTGCTGGATCTTTTGGAGTACATGTTTGTGTGATTGCGAGTGTGTGTGTGGGATGTATTGGTTGAGGATTCGAAGAGATGCTTGAAGGGGGTTGGTGTTGGTGTTGGGGCCTGGTTGTTCGTTCGCCCTTGTTGAGTGTTGATTTGTTGACAAAAACAAAAGATCAACATTTCCATAATACGATCAGACATCATTATGAACATGCATCCATATCCACGCTCACTAAACGATAAGGAACAACAACGGATCAACCAGCTTAAAACTTTTACTTCTTCTCTAGCTTAAATTATCAATCCCCCCCCCAAAACAGAACAAACCAACTTGAATAAATATCAAACAAAAACAAGCTTAATCGGCAGTGATTTCGAGCCGAAGCCCACTCTTCCTCCTCTCACATCTCGATGCAGATTTCTTGACTGTGGATTTGGAATTCCACGATGACGAGCAAGGCGATGATACGATGGAGCACATTGCTGAGAAGGGTAAATGATCGATTGCATTTGAGACTTGGACCCGTTGTTCGAATGTTAGCATTTTGTGTGTCAGTTTTTCGGCCGTCAAGTTTCCTGAGTTTGCAAGTTTTTAGGTTTCATGTTTTGCGGGGGTGGACATCTGGTTTTCATCACCACAAAGGTGGATGGAATGGATGGAATGGATGCATGCATGCAAGGATGAGGATTGATCAGGGGTAGCTCACCTAGTTTCCGCTCAGCCATGACTTCATGGAACGTGCGAGATCCTCGTTTCAAGTCCAGAAGTGACGCAATTGAATTGATTCGATATGCTCTGCACACAAGAGTAAACAGCTTCAGCTTTCAAAGTTTCGAATGATCCCCGCATACGATCAATGGGTAAAGGAGTGATGTGGTACCGCTAGAAACTGCTGTAACGCCGAGGCATAGCTGATGACGGTCAAGAGAAGCTGCATCATAGGTCCCCGGTGAGTACAACACAGGATCATAGCTGATGCGATCATGGCCTAGCACACACAACTCACATGAACTCCACGCAGGATGGCAGCACTGATCATCTTTCGTTTGCGGCCAGTGAGAGTGTCCATGAGTTACGCTTTTTTTCTTTTTGTACAAAATGGGAGACTCGAGGGCTTACTGTCAAAACCATCGCCGATTAACGATATCGCGATAAGATGCATAGACACGAGATGGAGTTTAAGGGAATTTGATATGTTAAAAAGGAAACTAGTAAAAAGTACGCGCTCATTGCAGGGGCGCAAAAAATATAATAAAAATGAGGTTTTTTTAGAGTTCACAATCGTGCAACTTTGCAAGCACACCGACAATCAGAACCTGCTGATGCAGTGGCCGCTTCGAGTTTTTTAGTTTACCGATCGACAGTTGGTCTGTTTTTTGTCAGGTAGAGTGAGTTCACGGGTTAAGCTTGTTATATGTTCTCTTACATTGGGTCTGCCGTGTCTGCTCGGCCGTGTAATAAATAGAGTTTGAGTTGCTGCATGCTCGCTGCAAATCCCGCTTCATTGCGTCTGAATGAAGAAACGCAAGAAACGCGTCGTTCAGAGCCTGGACTGACGTCGATTCGCCTTTCTTTGGTTCGTCCCGTTTAACAATTCCAACTGCATCAGCATCCACCGCAACTGGCAAGACTTGTTCAGGCGTGTAAGAAGGAATCTGTGTTTGGTTAAAATAGTTTGACATTAGTCACGTGACTATATTACAAATGATTTGTAGACCCTTGCCTCGCAGTCTTGCAGCATCTCCTCAACGCTCTCAGGCAAACTCTCAGGCACATGCTCTGCATCCATCTCTGCATCTTCGAATGGACCTGCTTCAGCTGTAAATCGCAACTTTTTGAACGAAAATGTGCGTCGCAGCGTCGGAAGCCTTTCAAGCGGCAAATCTTTCAGGTTCCGCAGTTGTCGGGGTTGTGTGGGTAAACTTGATCTTCGTGGCGGTGCTGTCATGGCGGCAGAAGCAGCGGTGGAGGGTGGACTTTTGATCGGATCAGAGATGATGGGTGCACTGTCAAAGGCAGTAGCGAGACCGTCCAGCCATGACGATGTCGTTGCTGGGAATGAGGCGGTGATACTGCTGCCGCTGCTGGATCCCATCCGTGCCATGCCGTCAAACGTTTGCATTTCGCCAAATCCCGCTTGTTGATCGATATTGGATGGAATTGAAAACTTCTGGAAAAATTTGATGTCGAACACGTAATGTGTTCACAAAGTTTTTGCCCAGTCGTTTAGTTTCAACAAGCAAAGGAACAACGAGCGAATTGAAAACTTCTGGAAAAATTTGATGTCGAACACGTAATGTGTTCACAAAGTTTTTGCCCAGTCGTTTAGTTTCAACAAGCAAAGGAACAACGAGCGGTTACGTGCATGTTGAACCCCACTTACATGCGGTGTGGCTGGATCGACTATGGGCATGCTTGTTTCCTCGTGAACTTTTATTAAAAGGCGTTCTGGTGGGTGTCTGGTCAAATTATTCTCAAAAACGGATCCAGTTTGTTGCACGCTTTTGCTGAACATGAAGGCATCAGCCAAGGGAGGATTAAAACTTTTTCAATGCTTTGCAAACATTCCTTCACAGATACAAGCATCCCAAGAAAGGAAAGAGGAATCGGTTTAAGAAGCTGAATTTTCAGAAAGTAAAAAACAAAAATTGGAGAACCTGGGCATTGATCCCAGTGCCTCTCGCATGCTAAGCGAGCGCTCTACCATTTGAGCTAGATCCCCATATTTTCATCAGAATTTAAAATACTATATCATCGTAAAGCAGACGGATGTTTGCGGACTTTTCCTTCCCCAACATGCCACGAGTTTCCCTTGATTTGCCTTTTATCTTCTCTTGAAGTTCAACCTCACTTCTGGAAGCTCAATCTCATTATTACAATGGTTTGCAGCAAGGTGTGAGCGTGCAAGCTGCCACTATCGTAACGTGAGTCCTATGTATTGATTTTATTTGATGGGTTCCAACATCTTCATGACACTCAAAATGAGGACTTGCTCCAAAAGCGTGCGCTTCGGATGCACAATCTTTTTCGCGGACAACGAGTCTGTATATATATTGAAATACATTGTTTAGTTTCGAAACACCAAATCATGCAAATCAAAGGACTCAACAGTATCGACGCGCCAGAACTCTCTTGAAATCGTCACGCATGGCCAACAACGGCGATGCCGGCGACACTGCGCTCTTGGCCACGATTTTACGGTACTGTGGTTTACTCTTGGTATTGGATTCCGAGGTACCCAGTGACTTTGGCTGTGAGGCTGGTGCAATAGGAACTGGTGGTGGTGGTGGTGGTATCATTCCTTTCATGTTTTTAAACATGAAATCAAACGCTTTTATCTCTGCTTCCGAGAGCAGTGGTGGAGGCGAGTCTGGCGGAGGCGGCGATTCGGATGGTTTGGCGGTTGGAGTAGGTGTTGCTGGTGCCACGTTGATGCTTTTGCTGCGTTGTAGTGCTGTTGTTTCTTTCGGGAGACTGTGTTCGGCGAAAGTGTTGCTGCGCTTCAAGTCAGTTGTGGTCACAATCGGCGGGGATATTGGCAGGATTTCGAGAATGTTGGAGGAGGTATCAGGAGAATAAAGACTCAAAATATCGTCGATTGAATCTTCAGATTCACAAGATTCTTCGTCTTTGCTGTTTGAAGGAACCGTTTCTGTAAACTGCAACGCTGTCGCAGATTTCCTTGCCGGTTTGCGAACAGGCGGGGCAAACATTTTTTCGTTTGTCCAGTTGTCGAGTGCTGCTGCTGTTGTTGGTGAAGATGGGGTTGTTTCGGTTGCTGCTGCTGGGATGTCTGAGCTTTGTAAGCCAGCTGATGCAAGGGCGCTGAGGACATTGAATTGGCTGCTCGGCTTTGCGGTAAACGCTACGGGTGGCTGTCCAGAGAAGCGACGGATGCGGCGAGATGATGAGGACACGTTTGGGTCTTTCGGGGCAGGCGGTCGTTGCTGGTGTTGATGGGAATATGAGGTAAAGAAGGGCATCGTGCGTGAGGTGGAAGCCATTCAGTGCGCAGCCGTGGCTTCCCTGTTGCTTTTTTGGTTGTTTCAATTCAGTTTCACTTCTGGAAAAGTTTGTCAAGAAAAATTTCGATTTCAAAAGACGCGTTCAATTTCAAGGTTTCTTTCCGGCGTATTTAGCATTAGTAATGCCAAGTTTGGAACGAATTAACCCGATCGATCATTCCACACCAACAAACACTCTGCACAGCTGCACTTGGATCTTGTATCGGTCGGATATATTTCTTGGGCAAGTACTCTTGGCACTTCTGCCATCACGCACACGGTCAATCCCAACATCCAATTGCTTGACGCGTCCTTCCAAATGCCACGCGGATGAAGGTTTCAGCAATGATGAACCCATCAAAAGAGGTCCATGGAAAACTTCATGGAACCATGGAACCATGAATCTGGTAGGAAGTCAAGTCATGGAGCAGTTCGGAATATTGAAACAGAACAGTGATTGTATCCTGATCAACCGACCCCGCAAAGAACCAGAGACAGAAGAGAAAGAGATTGACAGAGTTTCTGAGCATAGGAGTTGATCAAGCAGCAAAGAAGAAAGAAGAAAAAATAGGATGCCGCCTGCGTGGATCGAACACGCTGCCTTAAGATCTTCAGTCTTACGCTCTCCCAGATGAGCTAAGGCGGCTTATTTTCTACTTTATTGTAGACAATATATACTATGATTTTTGCTTAGGTGAATGTATTTATAGTTGGCAAGGCACTTGGCGGTTCGGTCATCAATTGCGGTGAAATTGCTGTGATTCTAGCGCCAGACAAAGAAGAAAAATCGGGTGTCGCTATTGACATAGTGATGGTGGTACCACTGACGACGGAGGCGTCTACCACTGTCTTTGCAATTTCCTGTTTCGAAACAAATATCGGGTGATTTGCATTTTGCAAAGGATGCACGGTTGTCTGGGTGCTCAAGAAAACGGTAGAATCGAGAACAACGGCACCTTCGACATAGGAGTCCTGGTTAACAAAGCTTTGATCCAACTGGGTCGGCTCCTCCATAGGCGTATCCGTGACTTCAAATGTGCTTTCAGTTGAAACAGGTTCGTCGTTAATTCTCCATCTTCCTCTTCCTCCGTTTTCTGGCGTTTCGACTGAGAACCGCTGTCAAGTTCTTCAATTGCTGCATTAGCGACCAGTTCGGACTCAATAGACAGGCTACCAGATAAATCCTGAACTCCGTCAGCAAAAACCGCGCCAGTATCGATGACCGGAGCTTGATGAATCGCCGAAGGTTCAGAACTAATTTCGACCACGTTCGTCAATGCTGAAGGTGTCTCATTTGACTTTTGGGTATTGAGTTGCGTGCTCAATATTTGAACCCGGCTACAATTTCTTTATTGCTGATCAACGAGCGTTGACGTGATTGATATGATTCGGGCCGACAATTGCGACATGCAACACTGTCATTTTCAGTGGACACAGTCTTACTTGAGAGGGGCTGGTGTTTCTTTTACGGCTAATGCAGCTCTCGCAATTCTCGCGGGTTTATTGTTTTTGCATTAAGAAATAAGGTTATCGTTTTCGGTCGCGCGATGAAACTCAGCTCTTTCACTGTTTGTGCGATATGAACGAGGAGGATGTTCTTTGCTTTGCAAGCCAAATGCATAGGCATACATGGATCGCGTGTCAAACAGCTGAAAAATCGAAAGACACAACCCCGGAATCAAAACGAGGCAGTTGACCAAACTGTGAGTTTGTGTGCAAGGGTATTTGTCATCGACACTCAAAATGGGATGGGTCGTCAAAGAACAAAAATAACAAACTCAATGCGGCGTCACCCACCAGCAATATCTGCAGTCCTCGTATGCGTCGTGGGATGTCGACAACGGTGAGGGCAATGCTGGATGCGTGGTGCGTTGCAGCCGACTGAACCTGTTGATATCTTTCTCAATTTTTTAAACGTCCGAATTTGATTTCTCCTCATGTCCCATCTTCACACACTGTCATCCCACGGATTATTTTTCTCACGCGTTTCCACACAAGACCATCATCGTTTCTTGAGTTGAAATGTACACTCAATAAACCACAGATCCAAATCAATCATCATGTCTTCACCATTGACTATCTCCATCCCTCACCTCGCTGCAGGTCCGCTACTTTTCCACGTGATCGCCTCCAATGATTCCTGTTCCACTCATCAGCAGCCTTACTTGACCGCATCAGAGGTTCATCTTCTCCAACAAGGGTGCCAAGACGCAGTGCATCACCTGCCTCCAAGTCAAGCACGCCACCTGTCCAAGCCAATATGGCCGCTGAAGTGCGAGGTCTCATTAGCCGGGTCTCAGCGGCCCCGAGCTCTTCAACACCATGTCGGCTGAACAGAGCTGTTGTCTGCAAAGTCCAGTCCCTTCCACTTAGATCACCGGACCAGGTTGAAAGGGTATTTTATTTTCGAAGCAAGAGCTTTGCTATGCGTCAGTATCTGAAAACAAACTGTCGAGTGCTTTTGGAGTGTTAACGGCTGATTTGTCCATGTTTATTTTTTGGTATATTGATAAATTCTGTAACTTTGTCCAGTTCGTGGTTCTATTTTCCTAATGTTCAACGCCACGCAGAAGCCATCGCCCTGAGATGCGTAAGTTTTATTCTATTTGAACTTTTCCTATTTTGCATGACGTTTACTGATGATGTATTTGTAATTTGAAGATTACCAAGCTTGAAGCCCGGGTTGAAGTCCTGCAAGCGGAGAAACAAAACCGAATCAACAGCGCTTGTCGTGCCTGCCAAATGTCGACTCATGCAGCTGCCATCCGTTTTCCACAAGTGACCAACGACCCATTGGCCATGGTATTGTCTGCCACCCCACAACTCAGTGCCCAGCCCTGTCAACCCCATCATGCAACGACACAACCGCTGCCAAGCCTGATCCATCAGGACTCATCGCTACTTCTGTCGCTACTCTCGCCACACTTGCCGCCAAGACCACCCCAAAAGCCAGTGTCCAACCCGCCACTACAATCTATTGAGATCTGTGTAGAAAGAGTCATTGTTTATTATCGAATAAACGCTTCCTTTTATACGCGTAGAAATGAAATCATCGTGGCACAGCAAAAAGGTAAAACAATGACTTGTTCCAGAAAGATCTAAAGAAATCTGCCACAGTAATACAGCCGGGGATTCCAACACTTCCCCTACCCGGCGACGCTGTACCCCAATCCCATCCCCTCGCGGAACTTCTCGAAAGCACCTGGTCCTTTCGCCTTGGTGAGTCCGTCTGCTCTCTGATCTTTGGTGGGAATGAACACTAACTCGATGTTACACTCCTTGATAGTCTCTCGTACAAACGTCGTCTTGCCTAGCATATGTCTCGTACGGTCGTTCACAATCGCGTTTTTGCTGGACGCTATCGCCGCTTGATTGTCTTCGTATACGACGGTCTTGATTGCTGAAACACCCAAATCGGTGAGTAGTTCTCTTAGCCATACTACTTCCTTTATAACATCCACCAACGCGTTCATTTCAGCTTCCATAGATGACAACGCGACGGCCTTTTGCTTTTGAGATCTCCAAGCAACGAGATTTCCTCCAATGAATATGGCGTGTCCGCTCACTCCATATGCCCCTTCACTCAAGTGGCTAGCGTCGACGAACCCCTCAATCGAATTTTCTCTTCTGGCAACGTACTTGAGTTCCAGCTTGCTGGTATTCACCAAGTATCCAGTCAGTCGCTTCAGTGCCGTCCAATGCGCTTCTGATGCCTTTGAGGCAAATCGTCCCAGGCAGGCTGTTGCATACGCTACGTCTGGTCTTGTCGAAATTGACGCGTACATCACCGCTCCCAACAGGTTTTGATATTGTTCCACAGTCGATGCGGTATCATCATCTGGCAATTTGATTCCAGCCTCCAATGGCGTCGTGTACTTCGTATGTTCCAGTTGGTACCGTTGTCCAATCGATTCCAAGTAATTTGACTGCTGGAAGCTCGCTCGTCCGCCTTTCATGATGACTGATCCGAGTAACGTGTGTATCTCCCCCATCATTTTTGACTTTGTACTTCTTAACTAACTGGTTCTCTACCCACTTTCGCAGGTCTTCATTATCTGTCGCGATCAAGATGTCATCCACGTACAAGGTGATAAGCAATTCACTCCCGTTTTGTTGGATCCTGAATAGTCCAGGGTCGGATACTGCTTGCTTAAATCCAATACTAACTAATGTTCCTTTAAATTCCTCGTTCCACAGATAGCCACCTTGTTTGGTTCCATACAATCCCTTCGAAAGTCTTAATGCATGTCATTTTCGGTCGATCTGGGGGTCTAAAAGCTCGTAACCGTCTGGGATTCGAATCACCACGTTGTAATCCATTTTTGAATTAAGGTAAGCCGTTACGACGTCCATTTGAGTGATTCGATACTTCTTTGCTAACGAAACGCTTATCAAAACTTTGATTGTTGTAGATCGAACAACTGGCGCGAATGTCTCATCATAGTCCACCCCTTCAACTTGGGTGAATCCTCGAACAACCAATCACGATTTGTACTTTTCGAACACTCCAGCTGCATCCTGTTTTCGCTTGTGGACCCATTTGGTATCGGCGATGTTCTCGGTGGGTTCCTTTCTCAGATCAATGACTTCCCATGTCCCGTTCTCAACTAACGAGTTTAGTTCATCCAGTATTGCGTCTTTCCACTTGGGTGCATTGTCTCTTTTCAGAGCTTCAGCAATTGACTTCAGATCGTCAGTTATTGCCGAAAACGCGTAAGCAGCTTTTCTCCTTTTCCCTTCAATAATGTTTGATTGATTGATTGATGAATTGATATCTTTTGTAGGAATCTTGTCTCTTGGCTCTATCACATGTATTGTTCGTTCTTTGCTGTGATTTCGATTGGGACAATTGTTGTAAGATGCGGATTGGTGATGGGCTTCGTGTCTCAGCTTCTTCTTCTGGGTCTTGTTCTTCTGGTTCTGGTGTTAGAAATACTTTCCGTCTTTCGCGTGTTGGCTCTGTGGTTGCTGCTGGTGTCGGTACAAATGGTGGTGGCACGCAGTACGAGGGTTTGTGACTTGAGGACTAGGTGCTACAACGATGATTTTGGTCTAAGAAGATGTTTATTTGCCTTGTGGAAGCTCTACCATTTATACCCTTTGGAATAGAACATGAAAGAATCACTCATGGGTGGAAAATCGTGGGTATTTCCATGGTTTGCTATTTTTTCATGGTAGAAATTATAAAGAACCGAGATGGAAATCCCCCGAACGTCCCCAAGGACTGTTGGGCCTTTACCAATCCAAAAAGTTACGATTTGAATAAGAAACTATCCAACCAACGTCCAAAGTGCATATGACTGTATCTTTGGACCTCTGACGGGGACTCTCCCACCTGGGTAGGGAGCCATGGGTCCAAGTGACGGTGTACAGGTAAGCAGCGCTGCCTGCTGTCCATGTACGTTTCAGCGTGTCAGTTTGACTGTGGTGTACTAACTTTGAACTTTGCTTATGCAAGATCTAGGTCCTCAAGTGCCGCCTATCCAGGCTCAAACCTTCGTTTCAACTACACAAGCTATGTACTGGTGTGTTTCTGCCGAATGCTTGGTGTTGCAGGTAGTTTGGCTTAGTACTGTTGGTATTCTCTAGAGTGATAGAGTCTGACACCTTATGACGACTTGGTGAGGGTGTCATGTGATGGTGTGTTATCGTGGTAGATCGTTTAAGGTCCCAACTTTGTGTAAATAAAGCTTTATTGGGGTCTTGGCAGTATGCCTCACAACTTCTCATCCAGTGACCATAAATAGCCATGGATGGCACGTGGGTGGTTGTAGGACTTGGCAGATATGCCAGAGACATGTGTGTGTGATCACTAACATGAAGTTACGTGGATTTCACATCTTTGTTACGTATGGGGTCTGCAGGTGCTCAAACACCTGTTTCCCACATCTTCATGCATTCCAGAGATTTTGAGCTCTCCTTTATGTTGAGTACATGAGGAGACAGCTGGTCCACCTTGACCAGGATCTGCAACAGCTGGTCTGGGTGGACAGGGTCTACTTGGTTCTTCAGCTTCATTCTCTGAATCTGACAGTAGTTCAGGTGGTTCATCTTCTGACTCTATAATGTCTTCCACTGTCTCCTGCATGGGAAATTTAACGTGAACTGATTCGAAGATCCTTCCGCTGTCGACTTCCAACAGTAAGTATCCCTTTTCTTTGATTCCCAGGATTCGACATTGAACACCCTTGTTGTCCAGCTTTCCACGCTTGTGTCCATCGACGTACGCTACGCATTGTTCACCGAATCGACACATGTACTTCAAATTCGGCCTCTTTCCCGTCAAAACTTCGAAAGGCGTTTTGTTTCCAGTAATCACTCTTGTGGGACATTGGCTCCTGATGTAGACAGCCATCTCCAGTGCGTGTATCCAGTACTTTTCCTTGTCCATTTTCGCGTCTGCTAACAATGCTCTGCACATTTCTACTATAGTACGGTTCTTTCTTTCGGCGATTCCATTTTGCTCTGGTGTGTGCAGCGTGGAGATGTGGTGCCTGATGCCATTTGATTCGCACCATCTCGAAAATTTACTGTTAATGAACTCGCCTCCCCCGTCAGAAACGATCACTTTCACTTTACGGTTGTATTGGGTTTTGATCGACTTAATGATGTCAAGAATTCCTTGAAATGCATCGCTTTTCTTGCTTAATATTTTTGCAAATGTGCATCCACTTCCAGTGTCTGAAATCATTAGCACCAGCATGCCGTTTATAAAGGTAAGATCCAGATTTAGCTCTTCGCCTGGTGTTTCCACTCGTGCTGATTTCTCCTTTCCAATACTTCTTGTAGCTTTTGTTTCCATGCACACGCTACAGGCTCCAAGGTCCTTGTCCTTGATGAGAATGCCGTCGACTTGATCTGGCAGTTTCTTAAGGTCCCTTGCGTTCAAGTGCCCCATGAATCGGTGAGCTTCCTGCATGGTAGTTTCTCTAATAATCTTTGTTGTTAATCCAACTTTGTTTTCTGGCAGTGTGTACAGTCCTTCACGAATATCAGTGGCACGGAGGATGATCATGTTGTTTATCGAAACTGATGCACCCATTTCGTCGAAATTCATAGTTGCGCCTTTCAAACTTAGTGCTGAAATTGACAGGAGGTTCACAGATAGGCCCGGTACGTAAAGAACTCCGGTAATTGTCACTGTGCCTTTCTCACCCTTCAATTCAACTGACCCAATCCCCTTGATTTCAAACTGGTCACCACTTGCTACTGTTACTTTGCTGAGGTCGTCCTGACTTGTCAAGCCCTTGATAATTTCTTTGTCGCCTGTCATGTGGTTACTGGCTCCAGAGTCCAGAATCCAGTCACCATCTCCTGACTTTATCTTTGCTGCAGTAAGCACAAAGTTTCTTGGTTGATTTACTTGATGAGCTTTCTTCTCATCATCTTTGGCTTTGATCTGTCTTGGTCCTTGAGCTTCTTTGTCGCCGCCTTTGGCCCAACACTGTGCTTTCTTGTGCCCTGGCTTGCCGCAATTGTTGCATTCGCCCTTGAATTTCCCGTTACTCTGTTTCGCCTGCATTGCTATGCCTCTGCTGGATCCAATTTCCTTGCCTTCGGCTCGCATGTACTTGTACTCTGAGACAATTTTTCCTTTGAAATCCTTGTAGTTCGTCATCAGGCCAGTCTGTGCTCTGATTGCTGGGAGGACATTCTCCCACAACTTCGGTAAGCTTCTCATTATTTGATTGATCATGTCTTGATCACTAACTAGTTTCTTTCCAAGCACTCGGCAGTACTCCTCCATTTTAGCTAAGTGGTTGATTACGTCACCTCCTTCTTTCATTTTTAGACCTCTGAACATTGTCTGGGTTCTGAACAACAGGTTAGTTTTGTCTGATGCCGTGATATCCTTGACTGCGGCCATCATCTCTTGTGCAGTGGCAGCTTCCCTAAGGTGCTCGTAGAACGACCCATTCCACTATCTTGCCCATAGCTTGCTCATCAATTGCTAACCATTCTTTCAATTCTTCTTCCTTAGAAGCTTCTGGTTTAACTGTCTTTAACGTGCTTCCGAGTTTCTTGGCGTTAAGATGGTGGCGCATTGCGAACTCCCATTCCTGATAGTTTTCACCGTTGTAGAGTAGGGTCTCGTGTTTGCTCATGTAAGATGTCGCTTTTTAATTATAGCAATGGTGCTGATAACGTATTGAGATCTGTGTGGAAAGAGTCATTGTTTATTATCGAATAAACGCTTCCTTTTATACGCGTAGAAATGAAATCATCGTGGCACAGCAAAAAGGTAAAACAATGACTTGTTCCAGAAAGATCTAAAGAAATCTGCCACAGTAATACAGCCGGGGATTCCAACACAATCCAGTCGCCACCTGCTTTCATCGCTGCAGCCACAACAACGTCCAACAAGCCGCCGTCTACTACCGCTCCACCCACTTCCCAAACCGCCGCCACGACCTCGTTGAACCCATCATTCACCCAGACACCCACCCACCCACAAGTCCAACGCAATGCCCACTGACACCACCATTCCCATCGCAACTACCGCCACACTAGCCGCAAAGACCACCCCATACACTACTGCTCAAGTGGCACCTGCCGCTGAAGCGTGCTTTGGCCTAATTAACTGTCCAGCTTCAGCGGCGAGTGCCCAATCCGCCGCCACAACCCAGTCGCCACCTACTTTTACCGCCACACCCTCAACAAAGTCAACCACGGCAACCACCAACATCACTCCGGCCGCTGGAGCAACTTGTGCCCTCATTAAGCGCGCTCCAGTGGCCGTTAGTCCATCTACACCAACACCTTTACCACGACCTGCCGCCACACCGTTCTTCACACCTGCCACATTCACCACAAAGCCCAGACCAGTTGACGCCGTCCCGTCCGCCACGGTTGACATCACCCCGGTCCAACAAGCCCAGCCCTCTCAGTCGATCCTGGGTGACTGCACCCTCCACACCGTCGCCATCGACACCAGCACAACCGCTCAACGCCACACCCACCGCCGCCAAGCCAGCCACACCTACATCCAAGACAACCTACACACCTGACAAGGCGACCCTTGCCGCAGCAGCCATAATAGGTCTCATTAGCCGAGCTTCTGCGGGCAAGGGTCCATTCACGCCCACAAAACTACCTGGACTTGACAAGACACCAGCCAGAACACCCTTCACGATGCCAACCTGGTCCCACGCGCAAGCCAGTCCCACCCCGGCCAATTTGACGCCGAGCAAGGTTCCGCTGCCGTCGCCAGACTGTTATGAGTGCGCGTTTTTCGCGGAGGAGAAATATTTTGCGAAACTGCCGTTCCCGAAGGCGCTACGTCCGCCGCCGGTGTGCAGACCGTGTGATGATGCGGTTGTGCACGCATTCGCCAAGGTGGTCGAACAACTGGTAATATTGATGTCTTTTTGCACGTGTGTTTTGCATGCTGACGTTGTTGATGATTTAGGAGGCTCAGTTTATGGATCCAAAATCTCCTCGGCTCTAACGGAATCAGTTACCTCAAAACAAGCTGTTGATTGCGCAAGCATCGGCCTATATCCTTTTATGAACATTATATTTATCTTTTATATTTAATAAGTTCTGTATCAGTTTAAACGGGGATTAAATGGTTTGAAGATTAGTTGTGGGGAATAAATCCAAGTCCCAATATGTAATCCGAATTGGTCTGTCCCCCGCCATTTCTCCACATATGCTCCACGTCTTCAGCCCCCACTCTCACACGCTCCCATCATCCACCCAAGAGCCCACACCAACTCAAGTGGCACTTGCCGCCGAAGCTCATGTCATCAGTCGACGCGCTTCGTTAGCCATTGCCCAATCCACCGAATCCACTGCCACAACAAAAGTCCTCCCCATCACCATAAAACTTCCTAATTCCTTGTGGGATGTCAAACATTGCGTTTAGAACATTTATACTTCCACTCCCTTCTCTTCCCGCATACACACTGGGCCTCTCGCACGCGTCGTCAGATTTCTGAATGCCATAGATGGTGTTGGCACATGT